>CM021105.1:127740751-127758821 GCA_007115665.2 Sequoiadendron giganteum
TGCATTTGTAGTTGCAAAGACACAAAAAATTAATGGCTTTCCATCAATAGGTGGCATTAGGACTAGTGGTGTCAAAAGATATTCCTTAATTTGTTCAAAGGCTATGTGGTACTTATCTGTCCATACAAAAGGAATGCTTTTGTGTAGCAGATATTGGAATGGTTGACACTTGTCTGTGTAATGAAGCAACAAATAGACTGCAATCTGCCATGAAGTGTGCAACTCACTAATTCTATTTGGTGGAGGCATGTCCAAAATTACTTTTACTTTTACAGGATCAACCTCAATGCCTTGTTGTGAAAATATGTATCCAAGCAACTTGCCTGAAGTGACTCCAAAGACATATTTTTTTGGGTTCAAACGAACCTTGTAAGCCTCAAACTATCTAAAGATTTTTTCTAAGACTTTGAGATGGTCTTTCCTTGTCAAATATTTTTCCAATAGCTCATCCACATGATATTCCATTAAGATATACACCATGTCATGAAATATTGTTGTCATAGCCCTCTAGTATGTGGTTCCTGTATTCTTTAAGCCAAAATGCATGACATTGCAATAGTATGTTCCCCATGGGCAGTTGAATGTCATTTTATTTTGATCTTTTATTGTAGTTCGGATTTGATTATAGCCCGAGAAGCCATCCATGAGAGATAGCATCTCATACCCTGCCGTGAGATCAACAATCATGTCTATATTTGGTAAGGGGAAGTCATCCTTTGGGCAAGCTTTATTTAAATATTTGAAATCCGTGCAAATATAGATTTGTCTATTTGGATTTGTAACAAGGAAAATGTTTGATATCCAATCAACATAGTCCATTGAACTCATGAACTCAGCATCTATTAACTTCTTTAATTCAACTTTTACCAGTAGTGCAATTTGTGGATGCATTTTGCGCAACTTTTGTTTGACCGGCTTAATTCCTAGGATTAGAGGAAGATGATGTAATACCAATTCAGGATCAAGGCCTGGCATGTCAACATATAACCATGTGAAGTTAACTTTCCTGTCTGTGAAGAATTGTTGAAATTCGGGTTTTTCTTCCTCTGACAATGATATGACCAAGAGAATCATTTTGGGATTCTCTAGTGTGGCTATATTAACTTAAATTGTGTCTTCAATGAGCATAGCTGATTTTTCCTATGTTATGGGAAGAAATTCCAATCCTCCATCCTTAGGTGCCTCAAAGAGGTTTTCACCTTCGGATACATCCTTTTTTTTTACTATTTTACTATCAGAAGGTGATTTCCGATTTTCACCTAAAGAAATTTCTTTTTCTTTTTTATTCTTTGTATTTTTGCAACTAGAGGATTGCACAGTCTCCCCAAAATAAGAGTCACAATCTAGATCAATGGAAAACCCTATTTTGTGATCACCCCATGGAATAACTTCGTGGAGCCCCATGAATTTTGTGATTGCCTCATCATTTTGAAAAAATTCCATCACTGGTGGATCTTGTTGGTCTCAATCAATTAGTTGTGGGTAAACAAGAGGGATCCCATCATCAGTGTCGGTGAAGGATGGGGAGGATGCAGAAAGTGTGAAAATTGAAGCCCCAAGTGTAAAGGAAAAGTTGCCAATTTCCACTTCCATTTCAGATGCGATAGATGGACCGTATTTTGAGTCAGATGAATCAAATTCAAAATCATAATATGGGATAAAATTATCAACATCGTGACTAGTGGTTGGCATTTTAGTAGTATGAATAGTGGGCTTAGGTAGGTTAGGCTCATGCGTGGGTTCAAAAATGGGGTGGGATGATTCAGGTGTTGCCCGATGACATCTTATGTTCTTCCAAATTCCAAGGAATGCTTACCCATTCCTTATTTTTGGAACGTCGGTCCATAGGGTCAATGTTATATTCTTGGTAGAATCGTTCTTCAAAAGGGAGTGACCGGGATCTAGGAATAGTTCGCAAATGTCATAGTCACTTAGGGTTTTTTCCGATCCCTATTCCCATTCATTTGAGTCAGTTTCGGTAAGGGATTCTCTGCATGTCTCGACACTTTCTATAGCCATTACATCCCTACTTGAAATTTCATAGGTACGTTGGTCGTCAGTTTTGAATTGGTCAAACCCTAGCCCCATATTCCTTGGTCTTGTATTCATGATAATAGGTTCCCTTCTTCCATTGTTGTTCATTCCAAGGCCACTTGTGCCGTTGAAACCTAGGGCTTTGCATATATCATAGCCTTTTCCATAGAGATGCAATGGTAGTGGAGATAAGTCTATTGGGTCTTTGTAGATCCATTTATCTATGTCGATAATGAATTCATTACCCATATCGCTCCACTATGTAAAAAACACTTTTTGGTGGGACTTTGAATTTTTTTTGGGCTCAACTGCAAAACATGGTCTACCATAGACTTTAGGCAGCTTCGGTATGGTGGTGATATAGTAAGCCATATTCAATTTGAATTCCCCATAGCCAAGGTCCTAGATCTGAAAGTATTTACTTGGTATGGAGGTTGAGGAAGATGGTGTGGTAGAGGGTGATGGAATGGATGATTTGGTAAGTGAAAATGGGTCAATATATTTGGATGAGGTGGAAGATGAGGCTTCCTGATTGATGGGTACCTGGTGCTCAGCAATAGCTCATAGGTTGGTACAGTATTGAAATGGATTAGGATCCCATGGGATAGTGATCTCAGTACCATCAAAAGGGAATTTTAGGCATTGGTGGTATGTGTATGGATGGCCTTAAGAGCATGAATCCATGGGTGACCAAGTAAGATATTATAATGTATGTCCCGATCCAGGACCTGGCATGTTGTATCTATGATAACTGGTCCTACCCAGAGTGGAATTGTAATGACGCCTTTAGAAGCGCATTCTTCATCATTGTATGCCTTGATGACAATGCTCTTGCTAGCATCTACACATGCATCAGAGAAACCAAGAGCTTTAACCAATTTGAGAGAGAAAATGTTCAATCCTACTCTGCCATCTACTAATACTCGTCTAACCTTATGCTTGTGGAAAAAAACCTCCTTGTGAAGGGAATCATTATGGGATGGTTTGGGCGAGGAATCGTCACTATCTGAAAAGGTGATGTGATGAGGCCAATTCACTAATCCGACCATAGTCTCAAAGTGGTTGACATCAATGTTGGTTAGGACAAACGACTCTTGCAGGACTTTATCCAAGATGGCCTTATGTGTGGGTGAGATACGAAGAAGTTCGAGAATGGATAATTGAGCTGGTGTTTTATTCAATTGCTCAACAATGTTGAACTCCAATTTTGGGTTTGACTATTTGATGGATGGGCTAGGTATGGTGATTTTAGGTTGACATGCAAAAGGACCTAGGATAGTGACCTTGCCTTCATGCGTGGTTACATTGCATTTTGGGGCCTTTTAAATGTTAATGGTATTAATAGATTTATCTTCATCAGTAGCGCGAAGATTGTTAATGATGGTACCATAGGGATAATTGTATGCAAGAGGGATAATATTGCAGGCCAGATGGATGCGATTGGCTTGATAGTTGGTATTCTTTGTGCCAGATGAGGAAGCTTTACCATGATCCTGCAGTGGGTTTTTGTTGATAGTACGGTCTGCATTAGATGAATGCAAATGATTGACCACCTAACTCAATGGTGTGGTTCTCAATGAGGTCTTGTACCAAATTTCACAACTGATGACAAGAGGAAGTTTTTTTCCCTTTGGCACGGTGGTAATCATAAAATGCACTGTCATCCCACCATGACGACTTGAACTGACTGGGGTGATACTATTTTGGCTCTTCCAGTGTTATGATGCCATTTTGAAGAAGTTTCTTTAAGAAAATTTCAATAGGTTCACCCAAAGGGGTGTATGTGTGTTTTTGGAATGGTTAGGGTTGATGCATCTGCCTTTGATTAGTTTATGCATGATTTCTTTAGATAACATTGAAAGTTGGTGACGGTGTAGTTACAGGTGCATTTTGATTTTGTACTCCTTTGATTGTGAGTACATGACCTATTGCATTAATGGTTTTTGCATCAACTACACCATTGCTTGTGATATGCTTGTTCTTAACCTAGTATTTTGTTTTGTCATTTGAGCTACTTGGGTTATTATTCGTGGTGGTGTTGATGGTTTTGCCACCATATTTTGATTTTCCTTTGGTGATCAAGGCTTTCTCAAGTTGAACACCTTTTTCAACAAGGTCAACAAAGGTGGTGTAACAATGGAATTGTAAGCCATACCTTAGTGGTCCTAGGAGAGTTTGCACAAACATGGTGAGTTTCTCCTTTTTAGGTATTTTGACCGAATATCTGCTTGCTAAGGTTCTCCATCTTTGAAAGAATGGAATAAAAGTCTCTCCTACATCCTCTTTGGTAAGTTTGCATAAGGAGGCGATGTCGATATCCATGTCAATGTTATAGGCATAGTTTTCAACAATCTTGTTTGCCAATTCTTCCCATGTTTTGATTCCCTTAGGCAATAGCGAGAACCATTCTAGTGCATGACCTGTGAGACTTCTAGAGAAAAGTCTCATGAGATAGGTTTGCTCATATGCAATGTCCATGCAACTAGTAGTGAATTCTCTTATGTGTTCAATGGGGTTTGTTTTGCCTTTGTACTTGGGAAAATGAGGTACCACATATCCATGAGGAAAGGGTGGCATATACAAGGTTGTGTCAAATGGATATGGACACAAGTCATGTGGCATGTATGACTTTTTGCTGTATTGTTGCAAGGTCTCCACTTATGTTTGAAGAGCAAAGAGTTGGAGTGTGAGTGCTTACACCATGGGATGGTTGGTAGCATCACTCATGTTGGTGATAGGGAAAACTTGAGTCCCCAATTGTTTTTGATGAGATGGGTTGATTTGGGATTGGTTGTTGGTGAGAAAAATGAGTGTTTTGATTAGGTAGTTTTTGGAAATGAGTGGTTTGATGAGGGATGTGCTTCTGTGTATGGACTTGAGAGGCATAAGTGGGGATGTGATATCTTGCCATGTTGGATTGAATTTGAGGACTTTGTTGCTTCTGATTTTGTTGATGTCCAAATGGAGTGAAGGATTGAGGGCCTTGTTGATTTTGAGCTTGTTGATGCCCAAATGGAGTGATGGATTGAGTGCTTTGATTATTTTGAGCTTGTCGATGCCCAAATGGAGTGAAGGATTGAGTGCCCTGATTGCCTTGACCAAATAAGAGATTGTGGCTATGAGGAATGTTGGTGTTTTATGTCACATGAATGTTGGTATTAACCTATGAGGAAGCAAGTTGGGTGCCTTGTATGACAAATCTTCATTTATTTCTCCCAAAAGGGTTGGATGAGTTATTTTCCATAGCATTTGAAGAACCTAATAATAGGTTTGTTGATGTACTCATGGAACTAGATGAAGTTACAAAAAGGTTTGAGGTGGTTGCACCCATTGTTTGTGAAGGGATGGTGGATGTTTGTTGGGGGATGGATTGTGATGCAATGTTGGTTTGGGTAGATGATCCCCCAACAGATGTTGTGTTGGTTATGGTAGTATGACCAAGGGAGGTAGCATTGATGGTGTTGATGACATTTTGTGAAAAGAATCCCATGGAAGGATTGTGTGATGAGGGGTTGGGAGATGTTGCTCTAAGAGTGTCAAGATCAAATCCCTTTGGTAACTTAGCCCCTTGGTCAAGGAGCATAGCTAGGAATCTAGAAGAGTCATTTAAGACTACTTCTTCCATAAAAGAAGAAACTTCTGGATGTTGGGTAGCAGCTAATAAGTCTTCTTCAAATACTTCCCCATTTTGATCCCGTTGGACAAATGGTTCAAAAATATGCGATGGAGATGGAGGGATGTTCATTTCACTAAAAGGATTGATCTTGGAATTTCCCATGTCAAAACAAGGATTATTCATGGCATTAGGGAATGAATCCATGCTAGTTGTGAATTCAAGAAAGTTGGTGTCTTGTCTAAAGGAATCCATGAGTCTTTTCCTTTTCTGTAATCTAGTTTCAACCATACAAGTTTTTCTCAACTTGGGATGATGGAGAGAATGATCTAAGTATGATACTATGTCTTTGGTTTCTTTGGATTTTTAAGGAATGTTATGAAATGCAAGTGAGACCAAAATGAGGCTAAAGACTTTTGAATGTGAATTGTGTGACACTAAAATGGAGATGCTAAATGATATGCAACTAAAGGAGCCTAAGATGTTCTTAATATTGAAGGATTGAAAGAGGCCAACTTGAGCAAATAAAGTTTTTTGCAATGATTCAAGTTTGGAAGACCAATGGACCATGAAAGGACTATAAAGAGGAAAAAGTGAAGTTTCTACACTAGACTATTGAGTGGGAAATAATTCACAAAAGTTTTGACAAATGACAAAGGGTAATTGGGTCCAATGATAGCCTACTATTCAATTCAAAGTTTTGACAATGAATGGTAAGAGTCAACTCCTAAAATCTGCAAAATTAAGTGTCTAGGGAGATGGTGAATTTACTAATGCAACTAATGGAAAGCCAAAGGAAACCTATTGTGAGCCTAAAATGGTTCCTATAATGCTATTTTTGATGAAAGTTGAGCAATTCAGAGTTTGGTTTGAACTAAAACAGTGAAGGAAGACTTGATTGAATTAAAGAAAAGTTGTCAACTTTCAGTTTTGATAGTGGGAAGGTGATTTGAAATTCTCCACAAATGCATCACAGCGAATGTGGTACGACAGAGAGAATGCGGCTCATAGAGGAAAATGCGGTTCATAAAGTGTCGATTGTGACCCAATCTAGTGAATGCGGGTTGATACTTCTCAAATGCGACTCAAAATGTTGAATGCGGTTTAATACTAGAAAATGCGGCTCTGTGTGTTTCAGTTGCGGCTCATTAGAGTGAATGCGGCACAAGATGTTTCAAATGTGGCTCATCAGAGTGATTGCAGTTCAAAAGATGGCGATTGTAGTTTGACAAAGCGATTGCGTCGCATGAAGCAAATTTTTTTGGAAAACAGCTTTGCAGATTTGACAAGTTTTGGATCCAGATTGTTGATGTTCAGTTTGTTGAAGTTTGTTTTGAAAAAAATGGGCAAACACATAGAAACTAAAACATTGAGTGTATGTTCAAGGTTCAAGCATGGCCCTTTTTTGTTTTGACTGGTTTTTGAACAAAAAGACACTTCAAGCAGACTCACTCTTAATAGTCAAAGGGTCATCATAGCAATCACAACCCACATCTTAAAATCACGTCGACTCACGCAACCATGTCACCCCCTAGAGGGCACTCGTGTTTTTGTCTTTTACATATGCATACTCAAGGTGACGGAAGTGGATACCGAATCCCCTGACCAAACAATCTGTGGTGATTATATGGTGTGTCTTGGGGGAAAATTATTCCCTCCCCTTGCACTGTGATTGAAACAATGTCTAGATACTAACACAACTGGATTCTACACTACGGTTCTTAGTCAAGGTTTTCGTTCGGTGTGGTAATAGATAAACTCCTTCAGGAGACCTCCGAATATTTAGAACAAATAATTTGGGGATGGTTATCTTGCCTGCTGCCGTTGAATATGGGTTTCCCCAAAATTCACTTTTGATTATAGTGGGTTGGAAAACCTAGCTTTGGTTGTTCCCACTTAGGTCGTTCCCATAGGGTGAGTACTTTTTCCCACTATGGAAGGCCTTCTAAAGGTTTTAAGAAAGCATAAAATGCACAAATATAAAATGGGTAAGTCTCATTTTTTGGTCACCCAATAAAGGGGAGAGCATATACCTATTACCCAATCAAACACAACAACAAATGGTTCAGTTTTAAACCTAAAATGAAAATTTTCTATACTAAGTGAATATGTTGCTTCACTACAAGCATGGGGTTCATTTTAATCCAAACAAAAATAAAACATTTGGTGACTATCCTAGGATTGATAAATTCAAAATTAAATTTTCTATCCTAGGATTGATAAAATTCAAATTAAATGTCTATCCTAGGGTTGATAAATTTCAAATTTAATGTCTATCCTAGGGTTGGTTCATTTTAATCCCATGAAAAAATGACTGGCCACGGTCGCGTCAGATCCAGATAACAAAATTAGAAAAAAGAAGATAAACAGTCATCTGTGGCTCGAGAACTATCAAATGCGTCATATCTTGTTGAATGCATCTTGAGTGATCTCGTATGCATCGTGACAGAGCATATGCATCATTCGTGATTGCAAATGTGGTGCGACAGAGCACTTGTGTTATGTAGGCCTGTGGTTGCATCGTTCCATACTCCTGCAGCTACAAAAAAAATCCGAGGCCGTACGAGAACGTGCAAAATGTGTCAGTGGGTCGGGTTCACCAACGTAATGAAGGATTTCTACAAAACATATTGTTTGTCTAATAATGCATGCATATATTAAATCAAATCCAACAAACAATGAAATACATTATAAATATAGGGAAAAAAAATGAAACTTAGAATAGTCTCACCCAATCTTCTCTCCTCCATAATTCACTTCCATTGTACCTCCTCAAAATTGTTGTGATAATGGATGCCCTCAGATTGTGTGTGAGAAAACTCTATATGCCTAGTCTTAACAAAGCCTTTGAAGGATTTATAAAATAAACTAATATGCAAACTAGAAATTCAATCCTAATATGCTAGTTATCAATAAGCCTAAAGATGATATGATAATAATGAGATTACTAAAATAATAAGAGATGGCCAAAAATGAGATCAAGATTGTCATTTTATAAAAAATGCAATCTTGAATGGACAAATGAGATGAGATATTGAGAAATGCCCTAGAATCAATGGTTAAGATTCAAAATGGCAACTCTGAATTAGGGCTAGGGTAAAATCCCCAAATGTGTGGACGAGATTTAATTTAAGAAATTAAATCAATGGTAGAGAATAAATGTGACATTGAGATCAAATTAGTAAAAACCAAGAGATAAGGAGATGAGATTTTAGAAAATCAGTAATTTTAGCAATTACTTGATTTGCAGAAGAATAATTCCATTTTGAATTAAATTAATTCAAAATATGGATTTTGTGAGATAATAAGTAATTGATTTTTGAAATTAATTACTAAATGAAGAATCAGTTAACTATGTGAGACATTTTTAAATGATTTGTTTTATTTAAAAATAAAGAAGTGTCACATACAACAATTAAATAGTTAAAAATAATTATTTAATTTAGAAGTAGTTAATTAATTAAATAAACTAACAAATCTATTTAATTAAGAGGATTTTAGGAATTAGTGACATATTAAATGAATATATTTAAAATATATTTATTTAATAATCAAGAGGATATTAATGACAAGGATTAATTAAATAAATCAGACTTTATTTAATTATAAGAAGAATTTGTTAATTAGTGACACATTAAATAAATAAATAAGATTTATTTATTTAATAATAATGAATAATGAAAGACCATGAATTAATTAAATAATTATAAATTATTTAATTAATAGTTGAATGTGGGTTAGAAACATAATCATAGAGTTATAATCATGTTGTTACGAAAGGTGGTAATCATGTCACACGATAGAGTCATATGATATCCCAAAAATGGAGCTCGCACGACAACTATTATTTTTTGACAAATGCTAAAACGACAACTATTATTTAATTAATAGTTGAATGTGGGTTAGAAACATAATTACAGAGTTATAATCGTGTTATGATGAATAGTGGTCCCAGGCCTAAGTCATTTTTAGGTGTCTACAAATGCTAACACGACAACCTCATCCAATACTCAACTTTGAATATATCAAAATTTTTTTGCCAATCATACTTAGGGTACTAGTACATCCAACTCTAATCCTATCCCTAGGAACAACAACACTAATAACATCAGTTATAAAAATGTGCCATACAATTACCAAGTTCTTATCACATACGTAGAACAAGTGGAGCCACGTGTATCCATGATACACGTCAAAGGTAAAGATCCACAATGTGTTGTTACCACCTGTAACACTCACATCACTATTCCAACAACCCTCACATATACCCAACTTCCATTTATCGGTTCATAAAACAACATCCTTGATCACCTAGGAAAGATCTTGGCTCAAGTTTCTATCCTATATTTGCTTAAGTCTTCCCCCACACATCAAGATATCCTGAATAAGGCCCTACAAAGCACTTTAGTAACCAATGACATAGATCCCACACAATTCCAAGCATTGGTGTGAAATAATTCAACAACCTACCAATTAGGCTTCAGTCAAAAAGGTATGCCATGCCTTGACTCAAGTCATAACTGTCCCCTTCACCTTGAGGTTGGGGTGAATTGTCATAAAGTGAAAAAGGTACTGGTAGATAATGGTTTTGCCCTAAATATTTGTACATTAAAATTTATACAACATGTGGGATACACCCAAGGTAACCTAAATAATTAGGTTATCCTCATCAACGCATATGATAACCCAAAACGAGATTCTAAGGGCACTATTTATCTTCCTATTCAGGCGGGCCCCATTGTGTAGTATACTATGTGTCATGTTCTGGACCTAGAACTTCCATATAAAATCCTTCTTGGCTACCCATTGATTCACTCTATGTAAGCCATCCCATCAACCTATCACAAATTTTTGAAATTCCCATTTCAAGGAATGGAAGTAACTATACAAGCTGATCCTCAACCATTTGAGTATTTTCGTGCCATAGAGGCTTCCTTTCCACATTATCATTATTGAATCGGGGTAGAAATGGGGGCATCTAAGACATCAGATTCTCATCCATCCACCAACACATTAAACACCTCTCCATCCAAGCCATCATCCACACCTAATTCTATCATCACTAAGGTCCAGATCATTGACAAAGGATGTGGTGAGTACAAAATGTGTACATAACTGAAGGTGGAAAAAATTCCAACCTCACCACATACATATGGTCAACCATCTCAGTCTATTCCAAAAGACGAAGAGAATACAATCACCCTTCATGCTCCAACTATGGGGTCTACCACTTTCCACTCTCCTGGATTATGACAAGATACACCCAATGATGACATTAGCTAGTGGGTGTACCGCGAGGAGCCTGTACCATCTCTCCCCTTAAAGGAATTATTCCAAGAGGCCTATCCTTGGCCTTCTAAGATTACAAAAAAACATAACTATTATGGGGGGGGCTTGGTGTAACAGAGCAGGGTGGATGATAACCGATAGAAGGTTCTCTACATCCGAAGAGGAAAGGTTTGGGCTATGATACTAAAAATAAGTGTCCTGTTGCATCCTCTAGTAATTCTAACAATGCTATTATAGATGATAGTTCTCTTGATTACATACCAGAGGATGATTCCATCATACATGCGTACGATGACCTTGATCACATCGAACTTCCTTCCATGTTTGAATGCCTATCTGTTTGCACCATCACCTTATCCATCAAACATCCCATGCTTATCGAATTTGATCTACAAGGTATCACACCTCTAAACACCCCTCCCTTAGTGGACCAATATGTACATCTCATGGGATTGGGGGAAGATGAATGCCCCAACCTCAAAAGTAAAAAGAAAAAAAATCAAAATGGATCACCTAGTGAAAACCCCCCTTAGGCACTTTGTGACTTTGAAAAAGTAAAAACAAAGGGCATATCTACTAGTGAAAACCTTGATGAGGTACTAGAAGATTGGGACATTCATCTTCCCCTTGTAGGGACTCAAATATTCAGTCAATCATTCATCTTGATTGAAGAAACACAAGCAGTAAACTTGGGAACCAAGGAGAATCCCAAGATCACTTATGTAGCTAAAGCATTGTCAGAAGAAGAAAAATCTATCATCACCAATTTCCTTAAAGAAGGAATGATCAAATTCACCTGGAAATACTCAAACATGCCTGGGCTTGATCCTAATTTGGTGGTACATCACCTAGACGTCCATCCCTATTGAAAACATATCAAGTAGAAACTCTGAAAGATGCACCCTCAAGTGGCTCTATTGATTAAGAATGAATTGGAAAAGTTGTTGGAGGCATGATTCATCTGACCAATTGACTACTCCAATTGGATCTCTAATATAGTCCTAGTTGCTAAACCCAATGGAGATATCAGAATCTATACATATTTCTGAGACCTTAACAAAGCTTGTCCCAAGGATGACTTCCCTTTACCAAATATTGATATGCTGGTTGATCTCACCGTAGGACATGAGATGTTGTCCCTCACGGATGGTTTCTCTTGCTACAACCAAATTAAGATTTCCCTCAAGGATCAACATAAGACTACCCTTACTACACCTTGGGGTATATTTTACTCTAATGTCATGCCTTTTGGCATCAAGAATGTAGAGGCAATATATCAGCATGCCATGATAGTCATCTTGCATGACCTCATCCACATAATAATGGAAGACTATGTTCATGATATATTAGGAAAATCAAGAATGAGGGAAGAACACCCTCCCATCCTCAAAAAGATCTTTGAAAATTTAGAACAGTACAAGCTATGCCTCAATCCAAAAAAATGTGTCTTCGGTGTCACATCTGAAAAAATCTTAGGGTTCATTATCTCTTGCATAGGAATAGAGGTTGATCCAGATAAGGTCAAGGTAATCATGGAAATACATCCACCCTGTAATCTGAAACAACTAAGAAGTCTGCAAGGTAAGCTCGAATCCAAGTGTCAGTCATTCAGACATCTCCTAAAGAAAGATACTTCATTTAAGTGAAACCAACAATGTCAACTTGGCTTTGATTAGATTAAAGAATATTTGGCTCGTCCACCTATTCTTATGTTGCCTATTCTATGAAATTCACTCCTACTTTATATTTAAGCTACTTTTGTGGTATTGGGGGCATTGTTAGCACAAAATGATGAGTCATCAAAAGAAAGAGAAATTTACTACATCAACCAAACCTTAGTAGGTTATGAGCTCAACTATTCCCTAATGGATAAAGCTTTTCTCGCTATAGTCTTCAACTTGCAAAAAATCAGACACTACATGCTTAGTCATCCAATCAAGGTAATTTCTAAGGTTGATCCACTTAAATATCTATTATGTAGAACAACACTGATTGGCCTCATGGATAAATGGGTCATGTTGCTAAGTGAATTTGACATAGAGTATGTGGATTGTAAAGCAATCAAAGGACAATTCATTGCGGATCAACTAGCATATGCTCCACTAGTATATGCTTATCATTTAGAAATAGAGTTTCTTGATGAAGGGGTATTTGCAGTCTCAGAAGACACCACATGGACACTATACTTTGATGGATCACACACAAACAATGGATCAGGAGTAGGAGTCTTGCTTGTCACCCCCCAAAGTGACTACATACCGAATTCATTCAGATTAGCCTTTCCTTAGATTAGCCTTTCCTTGTACCAACAACATTTCTGAATATGAAGCTCTTCTTATATGCCTTAAGATTGCAATCCAATGGTGTATCTCTCACCTGTACGTATTTGGTGACTCTAGAATAGTTATCAAGTAGGTTAATGATGAGTTCCTAACAAAATATGACAAGTTTTTACCCTACAAATGAATGGTAGATGATTTCAAGAAGTATTTATCCTCCATCCAATTTGATTAAATCACTTGAATACAAAATAAATCAATTGATGCCATGGCCACCATTGGTTCCCTCCTGGATATGCCCAAAGATCATATTGAATGTGAGTTCCTCGTGGAATAGAAATTAATCCCTGAGTTAGAATTGGCTATGGATGCCAAGATCTATGGACCAAATGAAAAGCACAAGAAGAGAGAAAATAATGTGACAAGAATAAACTGTATTCAATGTTAATATGATATGATTCAATCAATGTGTGTACAAATGTAGTAGAGACCCCTTGGTTATATAGCCAAGGTGAGAACATAGGAGTGCATAAGATTATGACAAGTATCTTAATCTTATGACATGAGAAAACAATGAAAAGCTATCACTCCACCTAAAGTGGAAAGGTGATAATGTGATAACCACCACAAATAGTGGAAACATAATCACATGATATGTCCATGAAAGTTGGAAGTGATAAAGTAATAAGAAGATAAGTCCACCAAAGGTGGAAATTCTCCAACAACTCCTATGTGTTCCCTAAGTAAACTTAACTAAGGTGTAATTATGACCTAGGAAAAGGTAAAAAATATTTAATTACACCACCACCCCCCCTTAAGTGCAACTTAGGGAGAATCAAAAAATGCAAGATGGGTCCCAACAACTAGGCCATGTTAGGTACCCATGTACAAATGCAATGCAATCTCTCACAAACAGAGAAAAATAGAAAACCCAGTGGGACAAAACTCCTCCCCAAAAGAGAGATGAAATGCAATAATGAAATGATCTCAATGATGAATGAGAAGGTAAAAACCCCATGTGAGGAAAAAGACCCCCATAAGAGAGAATTAGAAGAGAGATAAGAAAGGCCCCCCTCAATATTGAGTCTCCTACAATGATGGTAGAAGCTCGACATTGAATGTTGAAGATGATCCAATTTTGCCGAACAACATTCCTCCCCTTAGGAAGAAACAAAACCAAGAATGTATGTAGGATGTATGATGTCTCTGAATGATGCTCAAGTGTCTCCATGTTGATGCCGAAAGAAGAAACACTCCAAACAAGCGTTCTAGGCCACACTACTGAAGAGTACAATCCAACATCTAGTAGAGATGAATGTAGAACATGATCCAGAGAGAAAGATTCACAAGCATCATCAAATACAATAGTAGATGGAGGAGATGAAATGCATGGCACAAGTACTAGATCTGATGTGAGAACTCCCAAGTTCAAGTAGCCAAATGTCTCCCTTGAATCATGGTTCACACTAGAAGTGTGATCAACACTCGAAGGAATAATGTCACATTAGAAGCAAAATCTACAAAGGTATACAACCGAGATGAATGATCAACCCCCCCAGTAGCAATAATCTCTCTACTCTCCAAGTCTCGAATGATGATTGAATCAGGTGTGAATTGCACAGTTCTCCCATTTCCACCATGTGTAATCTGATATATGGAAAGAATATTGTTCGTCAAATGAGGAAAACACAAAACATCCTCAAAAGTGTTGTCCCCAAAACTAATAGATCCCTTCCCTATTACACTCATGTATGTATTGTTTCCCATCAAGATAGGAGACATAGAACAAGGCTGAAATGAAGAGAATATAGATTGTGAAGATGCCATATGATGTGATGCTCCTGAATCTAGAAGCTATCTACCTGATCCTGGACTTGAATAAGCACAAAGAGCTTGACCTTGATTTCCTGATGTAGATGAAAAATCAGCAAGACCTTTTCCCTTAGACTATTTTGAAGAAGAAGGAGAAGAAGATTCTGTCATTCTAGAAGGCAAAAAAATTTGATTTCTTTTGAGAATATTTTTCAACTCATCAATATCCTTATAAAAATAATGTTCTTCACGTCCATAGTTCTTGCAATATGCACAAAAGGACCTCTCCTTGTTAGATGATTTCTCTTTTGAAAATGAATTTTTATGTTCTTTTGTGGATTGTGTGTTCTTTTTAGGCTTGTACTTATTATTTTCTTTTCTACTTGAAGACTTCTCATCTTTTACAACCAAGGCATGTGGTTTTGAAGACTTCAAAGTACCCATTTGAATAAGATTATTTTTCTCTCAAATCAAAAGATCTGTGAGAGCCTCAAAAGATGGTGATGTGAAATTATTAATTGTCAATTTTTGAGTCTGAAAACTTGAAACAAAGGCTACATACTCAGCTGGAAGCTTGTCCAACAAGTTAAAGACCAATTGATCATCTTCTTTCTCAATATCACATTCTTGTAGTTGTGCTCTTTGCTCATTTTCTTTAGTGACATAATCTTGAATAGTATCAAAATTCTTAGGATCAAGGCTTAGGAGATCATTTTCAAGTTTGTATCCCTTAACCCTATCAACCTTGGCATACAAAGTAGCAAGCTTATCCCAAGCTTCATTAGCTGAAGTACATTTATCAACATGAAAAATGAGATCATCTAAAATGAAATTTCTAAGTGTACCCAATGTCGTAGAATTTTTAGTGAGCCAATCCATATATGCAGCTAGATTTGTCCTAAGATTCGTAAGTGCAGTTATGGTTCCATCAATGTAGTAAATTAAACCTTTTTCCATTAGTTTACTCCATGCACATACTTTCCATGTTGCATAATTATGTGTAGTTAAGAGTGGAACTTTAGATGAACCCATGATGGAATGCAAGAGCACAAAATAGGCACAATCACACAAAAGAAACCCCCCAAATTAACTCAATCAAGATACCCCCCAAGCAATATCTGATTTGGCACTTTATACTTAGTGCATTTACAATTGCCACTGCCAAAAACAACAAAGTGGACTTTGATTTTGGTACATGCAGATGCCAAAATAGGCCATAGATTCAAGTAAAAATTTTGGTACAAAATGAGATCAATTTGATTATACCACTAAGAAGTACATGAAAAATTATGCACTTTAAAAAAAAACAACATTGAAAAATGTTACTGTAGGAGAAAGTTATGATCTCCCAAAGTTCCCAAAATGAGGATGAAGCAACAACACCTGTGAGAATCTGAAATTTCTAGAAAAAACAGAAGCCAAAACCAAAAACTGATTGCACCACTATGAAGAGCATGAAAAATTAGCCCAAATAAAAAAAAATTGCTCGAAAAAGGTGATCCAAACGATCTAGACTAGATTGCAGTTAAATGCTTAAACTTTTACAATGCTTTTAATGATTATTTCAAGTTAATTAAAACGAAATTAACTTAAGGAAATAACAGAATGAAAGTAATATCAAGGTGATCATAACAGAAATTAACAAAACTGATAGAAGATGAGAGAGAGAAGAAGAGAAGTGCAAACAGTTGATAACGAGTTCGTCACAACGTGACTACGTCTCCGGGTCCACTCCAATAGAGAGACCGATCCGATTAACTCCAAAAATCAATTACAAAGCACCACAATCATTCTCCAAGCACTTCGGCAGCATAACATCGCTCTGACGTGCAAGAATGGAATCTCTACAAGACCTCTCTTTCGATTATCTCCACAGCTTCAAGACTTCGTCACCTGAAAGAAAACTTATGCCAACTCTCTCCTCAAGCCCCCTTTAAATACATAAAACTTTCTCAAATTGGCCTTTAACCAATTGATTTACAAAATATTTCCCAAATCCACCTTATCTCTCCAAAATACATAACAATCTTTTACAATCTCCTTTTATTTATAAAAAATCATTAAAAATCCCCCCATTTCTTCATAATAAATCTTTATATATTCCCTATGATTATTCTAAGCCCTTCAATTATTCATTCTTGGGCTTTGGAGGTTTTGGAGATTTTGTTTTAATCTTTAGAAAGGATTGTTGTTAAACAATTTAGGGTGATTTGGTTTATTTTGAGGCATTCGGTTTTCAAACACAGATCAAATAAAACCGATGCCACTATAAATATAAACTCTGCGCATGGTCTATCGGTGGTAAAGAATTTTGTTACCCGGCGGGTTCGGGGTTCAAACCCCCCCGCCGGCCTTTTTTTGGCAAGCAAATTTCAACAAAATTCTAACAAAAGAAACCGGTGATTATATATGTTTAGGCGCGGGTATGTAGGCGAGTTGGTCGCCGGCTGCTGCGGACAGTGGAAGGTATGGGGTTCGACTCTCCCAACCTTCATACATTTTATTTAACAGACCAAACGATTTGTAACCGCCAACGGAGATGGAGGAGGAGTACACGTGTCGTGACGTTACTCGTTGACACTGCCACATCCGCTGCCAACGCAACAACATACTGCCAATTCAACATGCCAGGTGTCAAAATGTGACTCGCCAATCCCGATGACATGGAGGATGACTAAATGCCGATGTGGATGCTGACTGGGACTGCCACTTGGATGCCACGTCAACTCTGACTCGACTGCCACATGTCCGCTGACTCGGAGTACGGTGCCACATCAACTGTACGGACAGACACGTGTCGGTTTCTGATTGGGTCCGTACGATGACTCTGCTGCCACGTGTTTCAGCCGAATTCGTCCATATGCATTCCGTACAGTACGGACCGACTGCTGACGTCAGCATCCGTACGGTCCACCTCCAAAGTCAACTGACAGCTTTGACCTCTGATAACTCTCGCATCCGATGTCGGATTTCGACAAAACGAACACCGTCGGAATCGTCTCGATGAGCTCTTCGTAATGACGCCAGTTTCATTGATTTTTGA
>CM021105.1:127762697-127786113 GCA_007115665.2 Sequoiadendron giganteum
AAAGAACCAAAATAACTGAGCTATGAAGCTTCAAAGTCAAACTACAAAATGAAAACTCCAATGGTGAGGGGTCAAGAAATTTCAAATGAGTGCTGACGCAGTGCTGATGTCAGAAAAACACAACGTTAAATTTTTTGGTCTAGTTCCCGTCGTCGGAAAAAAAAAACCTGCCGAAAAATTCTGTCAGAATATTCTATTGGCTGACGGAATATGCTTTGTCCGAAATCGGAATATCCTTACCAGAATATTCTGAAATAGTGTCGGATTTGGCTGCTAGAAATTATCACCGGGTTTCTTTGACTGTGTCGGAAGTTTGTCGGCTGCCAAGATGTGACCGCCCGTGGAATCCATTTGCCTATTCTTCCAAAGAGAATGAGGGCCCGCAGGAGGGAGTGGAGAGGCGCCGCGTGGCAGCCTTATGTTCAACCTTAGGTACTAGTGTAGTATGGGTCTGCGGACTATATAGTCCGCAGAGTGTACAGTCTAAAGACTATACCAAATATATAATATTTTTTTAAAAAAAAATTTTAAAAACTTTTTCAAAGAAATATTTGATGCCGAAAATTTATTTTTGTTAAAAAAATTTTTAAAATTTTTTAAATGAAATAAAATATTTTATTTTTTCAAAATCGTACCCTGTCATAATGATGCTTGAGGGGTTGTACGGCTCTCCGGGAAAAACATTTTGCTTCATCGGATGACTTGCTCCAAAATTGACAAATGGACAATCGATCTTAGGGTTTTTGGCCCTTCTGGACGCGATGGCAGGGTCAGATTTGACCCAAAATGCTTCAAAAATATAGCTACCTTCTGGATCTGGCAACCACAATTCAGCTTCAAACCCTCATAGATTTGGCCTCATATGTCCGATTTGGATGAAACAAAAGGAAAAATCGACTTTCGCAAACCTTTCGGATGCAATGGTGAGCTTATATTTGCATGAGCAAGCTCCAATATAAACCTACAATAAAGAGCCAAAAATGGAACCTCTCCAAATTTGGTACCTCTCTTCAAAAAAAGACTCTCCAATGGCACCCAACCCGCTTTGATACCATGTTAGAATTGTCTAGGGATGCCAAGATCTATGAACCAAATGAAAATCACAAGAAGAGAGAAAATAATGTGACAAGAATAAATTGTATTCAATGTCAATATGATATGATTCAATCAATGTTTGTACAAATGTAGTAGAGACCCCTTGGTTATATAGCAAAGGTGAGAAAATAGGAGTGCATAAGATTAAGACAAGTGTCTTAATCTTATGACATGAGACAACAATGAAAAGCTATCACTCCACCTAAAGTGGAAAGGTGATAATGTGATAACCACCACAAATAGTGGATCACCCACAAAAGGTGGAAACATAATCACATGATATGTCCATGAAAGGTGGAAGTGATAAAGTAATAAGAAGATAAGTCCAAGAAAGGTGGAAATTCTCCAACAACTCCTATGTGGTCCCTAAGTAAACTTAACTAAGGTGTAATTATGACCTAGGACAAGGTACAAAACCTTTAATTACACCAACACCCTACACATGACATCCCTGAGAGTTAAATGGTATGCAACATTGTAGGTCTTGAATCCCTCTAGTACCAAGACATCTACAATTATCTTCATGACAACACCTTACCATCTATGGGGCCCATTGTAATGGAATTGACCTAGCCAAGAGGATTCTCAGAGGGGGATACTACAAGCTTACTATGGAACATGATTCCTATGAGTTCATAAAGATGTGTCTTCCCTACAACATGTGTACCTAATTCATGTTCCTACACAAGAGTTACAACCCATCATACCATGGCCATTTTCATAATGGAGTTTCGATTTGGTCGACAAAATTTACTCTCCATCCTCCGACGGTCATACTTTCATCATCACAACCATTGGATACTTTACTAAGTGGATGGAAGCCATACCAATCACCCAAATTACTGGTGTTTAGATACCCAAATTCATCCTTTAGCATATCCTTTGCAGGTATGGAATCCCCTCCACCATCATTACTGACAATGGAAATCCATTAAAAAAAAAGTGCATGAAATTCCTCTGTGAAAATTAACATATCCAACATCGATGGTATACCCCATATTACCCCCAGGGTAATGGTCAAACAAAAGAACTCAACAAAACCTTGATTAAAATCATTAAAAATATGTTAACAACACTGGTCAAGATTGGCATCTCCACCTTTATCCCACCCTTTGGGCATACCGCACTTCCATCTGTACCCCCATCAGTGCCACTCCATACTCACTATTTTATGGTACCAAAGCTATCTTGCCGATTGAAGTTTAAATCCCATCACTTTGCATCTCTCTGAAGAATCTAATCAGTGATGAAGACACCCGGGTTGCATGACTTGCTCAATTAGAAGTCTTGGATGAAAAAAAGATCAAAGTGTACAACCATCTACAAGCCTATCAACATCAGCTCAAGATAAGCTACAATAAGAAGCTCATCCCTCTCGAGTTCAATGTTGGTGACTTAGTCCTTAAAGAAAATCAATGGAATCAATAAGATCGGGATAAGAAGGGGAAATTTCTGAATAAAATTGGTTAGGACCTTACATCATCATCGCAAAATATGGTTCCAGAGCATACAGGTTGTGTACACTTGAAGGAGAGCCCCTAGAAGAACCCATCAATATCATGCATCTGAAGAAGTTTTATACTTAGGTCAGTTGGGATATCCTATCCTCTAAAATCTCAAAAATACAATAAAAAAGTAAAAAATTATCAAAATACAAAAAAATAAGAAAAATAGTAAAGAGAAATAATTTGTCCTATGGTGAAAACCACACTTGGTGGCACCTTGGATATGTACGATTGGAAAAAACCTAGCAAAAAATGCCATTCGTACAGGGCTTAATCATTATATACATCTTGTCCTAGTTACTTTATGATTTATTCATCTTTATCTCATAGCCTCATCATCCTATCAGTCCTATCCTTCCATCCACTTGCATCATTTGGTCACTTGGTATATTTTGGTTGAGCATTAGATGAACTTCATCCATTATCTATCATCCTGAGATTTTATCCTAATTTGATCTTGTGTCGTCTCATCTCTTTGGTCATCTCCATCTAGGTTCATTCATTGTGGCGGTCTCCATCTAGATCCCATCTTGTCCTTGGTGAACTATTTTTCTCATGCATTTTCATTTAGGCAAGGTCGATCATTTGATCTACACTCGGGGCTTTATTTTCTATCGTCTTCCACTCTATTATCCCATCTTGTCCTTGGCAAACTACATTGCCCCTGTACTTTCATGTAGGCAAGGCAAGGATGATCATTTGATCCACCCCTAGGGCTTTGTTTCCTATCATCTTCCATTGTCCTATCTTTCTTTCTTTGGAAAACTACGTTGCCCCTTTGCTTTCACATAGGCAAGGCCAATCATTTGATTCACCCCTAAGACTATTTTGTTGTCTTTTCCAATCCATCTTGTCCTTTTCAAACTACGTTGCCCTTGTTATTGCACAAAGGAAAGGATGATCATTTGATCTTCCCCCAGGGCATGTTTTTCCATCTATTTTGTCCCTCATCATCCTCTTTCCTCTTTTATCCATGGTATTTTCTTGAACTACGAGGGCTCTATGCTTTCATGTAGGCAATATTGACCTTTGATCAACCCCCAAGCCCCTAGGTCTTTATGGTTTGTATGTCTTATGTCTTATGTCTTGTATCTTGTGTTGTGTTGTCAAGTATGTCCTTATCTAGCTAGGTCTTCACAAATAGAATCTATTCGTGTCATGAGATTTAATTGGTTTTCAATTATCCTATGTCATTATTGATCTTTTAGTTTAGCATCCATCTTTGGTCTCAATAGGATGTATCCTTCCTAATAGATTGCATCAACCCATCCATCATCTTGGTCCTATGGAATAGGACGTTTTGAAATTGATTGCAACCTTTTGATGCTTTTGGATTTTGTTTATCATTTGAGCTCCCTATCATCACTCGTCAAGGCCACCATGATCTATCATATTATGGTGTGTTTTGACTAGTTTACATAGGGGAATATCTTGATTTCTCTTTTGTTTGATATTTTCCTGGTTGTCCCACGTAGTCCCCGATAAGACCCCTACAATCTTGTGTTATGCTGAGAGATCCTTCTATGCTTGTGGTTATCCCAATACCTAGACCGACCGAAGTCATCGTGACATGGGGGTGTTGGGATAGCCTTCCTATTTGTTGTGTTTTTTTATGCATTGGACACTGATCTGCCTTGGTTCCACATACCATAGTACCTGGTGTCTTATGCTATAGAAAAAATCAATGCTCCAAAGATGGAAAATTTCATTAGGATTGCATTTCATTTTCATCTCCATTGTATTCGTATATCCTCCATCTTCCTATGACTTAATATTTTGGTTGTTCAAATAGTGATTCCTTCCATCTCCCCCTTTTCCCCTTAGGATTCCTATGGTTCTTGGTAGGTGCACTTACACACTTATCACCTCCTTTGCTTCCATCTTTGTGAAGACCCTTATTTTCTAGCACTTAACTGCATTCTCATTCCGTATTTTAGGTTCACTAAGTTGCATTACATCCCATGTGCATAATCATTTTAAGTTGTGTAGGTTAATTTTACATCTTAAAAGTCATTTCATTATTAATTCATTCATTATCATATTCACTTTAGTTCATATCATTAACATCTCCTATGCATTTGCATCACATATTATTAGGTTCATTTACACATCTATAGCATCATAGATGTTTGACATCATGCATATCATAGCATATCATCCACATAGAAATAATCATAATCCATCCATCACATCTTGCATCATAGGTGTTAGACATCGTACATGTCATAATAATCATCTACATAAAATAATCATAACTCATCCATCGCATCCTGCATCATAAATGTTGAACATCCTCCATATCATAATCATACATCCATATAGGTATAAACACAAATCATTATAGGAATATTCATACATCACATCATAATAATCACCCATCATAAAACCATAAACATACACATATGCATAAATAAATAATCCATCACATACACATCATATAGTGTCAATAAGGGCACTCACATATCATACCATAAATAACAAAAATACAATGTCCATCACATCCTCCATAATAATGTCTATCATATACATCATAATACATATCCATCGTATGCCATCAAAAATAAAGTACAAGTAGAGAGCTATGGCTCTACTCTGATCTCTGCTGCTCTGTACTGTATCCCATCCTATACCTATAAATAGCCAAGATTCTATCCCTTTGATCCTCTAAACCATGAGCTTCCTCCATCTAATCTCTATGGAGACTCTAGCATTGGTGCCCTATGTGGCAGTGTATCTCTCATGCTACTATATCCTTGAGTATGCATCCTTGCTGACTAGGATGGCATTGGCATCTATGGTGGTGCTCAAACATAGGCAGGTAACCACTGTGCTTGATCTGAAACTACCAAGTACTATGCACACATATAGTAGCTCACCTCTCTCATATAATCCTCCTGATCTCCCACCTTCTATTTGGCTGAGTCTCACTCTTCCCTATATCTATCCCAAAAACTGCAAATGGATCTCCTCTCCCGAGCCCATGCACCTCGTGCTAACTGTAGATGCTCAATATTTGATCCCATCCATGACACCTACTCTAGGGCTTTGTCCCTCTCCTCTTGCATAGCCTATAACCACACCTATAGTATGATATCCCCCTCCCCTATCTCACCACCCTATGCTATCTATGCTTGCCCTTCCAATGCATCTCTTTCCATAGCCTATACCTGTGCCACTGCTGCATCCCTCTCCCCCTATATAACTTGCACCTATGACTATAAGGCATCCATTTCATTATCCATCACTTGTACCCAAGCCCTCATGGTCTCCTCCCTCTACTGCATCAATCCCATGTCTCCCTTTCTCTACTCTACTACCTCAACCCTATCGTGGAGCTCCTCTCTCTCTCTCTCTCTCTCTCTCTCTCTCTCTCTTTTCTCAACTCCCTCCTCTCTCTTAGTAGTCCCTCTACCTGCCTCCTCAAGTCCTCCATATCCTTCTTTGCCTCTGCCAGAGCCTATGCTGGTATCTACTCTGTCCCTCCTCTCTCTTGTTGAACCCCCTCCTATAGTATCATCATAGTAGCCTCTAGTCTGTCTCTCTCCCATCTCACTAATTCCCTTGCTCATGCTCCCTTGATACCTCTCCCTCCAAACGAGTCACATTAGCCCATAACTCACTCACCTCTTCTCGGAACTCATCTATCTTAGCTTGCAACCTCTTTCCCTCCCTCCGCATCTTCATCTGATGATGTGACACCACATCATCCACCACCGAATACTCTTTCTCACTCTCTGCTAGATAGGATCATAACATAATCACCTCTACCTCCAATCTACTCCTTGCCACCTCTAAATCTATCAACCTTTACTTGGTGATATGCAATCTTGCCTCAGCTCCTCTCAATTGCATAGTCAGATCCTCTGCTATCATTGGCATCATGGTCAATGGGTGAATATCATGTACCTTCATGTCCATATCCTCTGCCCCTCCCTCATCCCATATGTCCATCACCTCTACATCATGTCTCTCCTCCTCGAGCTCAACCTACCCCCTCCATCTCCTCCTCCTCTTGCCTGGCCTTTGCTAACCTCTTGCCTCATCCTACCCCTACCCTCCATCCTGCAACTCTACTCCTCTAGCTACCTTGGTACTCTCATCCTTTGTCCCTTTGCTTTGCTTGCCTCCAGCTCTCTTTGTTGACCTCCTCCTCCTATAGCTACCCTTGGCTTCTCCCCTCCTACTACGGTTTCCCCTAGCCCCCTCCTCCACTTCCCTATGTCCCTCTCGTCCTCCCTCTCCCTCTCCCCTATCCTACCAATCTGATCTCATCCTTTGGTCTGAACCTTAATGCCTCCCTGATCAACACCTTTGGTGTAATCCATATAGGTTAGTGTCCTTCAAACCATGTTGCATATCTCATAGTCATCACTACATCTACTAGCCCTCTAACCCTCCCTCGATACTCCACTAGCTCGCACACAAGTATTGCCTAGTGCTCTCGTGCAAAATATGCCAAAATCGGTTCTCCCCATGGTCGCTCCCATGTAATCCGTCTGAACCTATGAGGTGCACCTGGGATATTTTGTATCAACACATACTACCTCATCACTTAGTCTAGCCTATGTGACTCCACTATCTGAGGCTCCTTCCCAACTATATAACATCGGGTCATGAAGTATCCTATGTATCTATCCTCATCCTTCTTCCACTTGGTTAAGTGTCATAGCATATATGACCTCTACAATATATCCTCCTCCTCTAGGTCATCAAATAATCTCCTCCATCCATCTAAATCTCCCGAGCCTTGATACCACCATACCTAGTCATACTTTGCTCTGTACCAATAAGCCACTGGCAATGTCATATCCTCTTGACCCACTCTCACCACATCTGATTTGGACACACTAATGTGCTCCCAGACCCATACTTGAAGCAATTTCACATGACACATTTTGAGTCCCTCCTGGTAGTAGACCACGTGCATATCTCTATAAAACTATGCAAGGATATATGGACCCCATGCAAACTCCCCATCCCTCCCCTTGACAGTATGCCAAATAACCTCCATGTAGCCAAGGCTACAAAAACAACTGCTCCTATTTGGTATGAGTATCCCACTAATCAATCCACATAGGTACAAGGGCAGTGTTGGTACTTTCAATCCTAGGCATCTATCCACATCTAGCCCCTTCTTCTACATAGGAAGGTCCTCTCACCCAAATAGGACCCACACGGTCTGATCCAATGTCTCTCAAGCTGATCTCATCTCACTCACCATACACCTCGCTATGGGAAACCTCAATATCATCTAGACATTCTCTAGCATCACTATCATCTCCCCTTTCAGAAGATGGAAATTCGAAGTCACTGAATCCAAGCACTCGATTAGGGATGTCAGCATTGCTCAATGCACCTTGATAGATAGATACCCCAACATATGAAGTAGCCTAGTCTAGGCCAAAGCCTGATGAGCCACTCCAGTCATTGCTCATCGTGTTGCTGCCAACACCTCAGATCTCCTCTCCCGAGTCTACAAGCTATCAAACCTTTTCAACCACATCAGACAACCTATCAGTCATCACATCCCTTCTTTCATCTATTCCCCAACCACAATTTTTTTTCATACTAACTTTTTCTTCCCTCCTTCTCTAGATAAATTTGAGTTGTCCCCTTTAAACATATTTTTCTTTCCCACTTCTATTTTTTATTTCTAACACTTTAAAATTTCTTCCTTTAGCTTGGTCCCCCTTCTTTACCATCAAAGGTCGCCCTTTTTGGGGTGCAACCGCCCCTTTGGGCGAGGCCGCCTCTCCCAAGCACACTCGCCCCTATCGGGGCAGGGCTACCTTTTTGGGTGTGGCTGCCCCTACCAAGGAAGGGTCACCCCTACCGGGGCAAGGCCACCCTTTTGGGCACAACCAACCCTGTCGGAGCAGGGCCGCCCTTCCTAGCATGGTTTCCTCAATTGGGGTACGACCACCCTTCTGGGCGCCATCACCCCTATGTGGGGTGGGTCCACCCTTCTAGGTGTGGTTGCCCCTGTGTGGGGTGAGGCCGCCTGTGCATGGGGTGGGCCTGCCTCATTCGGGGAGCGACTACCTCTTGTTGGGCAGAACTGCCCCTGGTGGGGGCATGACCTTCCTTGTTGGGACATGACCGCCCATGCACGGGGCAAGGCCACCTCTTTTGAGGCATGGCCGCCCCTGTTAAGGGGCTCATACCTAGATTTTCATCTACTTCAACCCGATTATTTTTAAAAACCCCCCCTTTTTATTCATATCTAGTCGACATTTCTTCCTACCTGATGAGCGTAATTAATCTTCACCTTATACCCATTTTTCTACTCTACTCCTATCCCAAAACCCATAATTTTAAATGGAATTAAAATCTAAACATAAATCAAAAAATGATAAATATCACAAAGAGGGTTTCAAGTCTAACCTGGCGTGGGATGGCGCACTTGGTGTAGAAACTCTTCACCTCCTCTCCTCGGTGGATTATATCATCATTGTAGTCCTCCGACATCTTCTCTCTCTATCTCTTTCCTCTCTTTTCCTGTTCTCTCTCAACTGCCAATTGTACAGATGAAGAATAATAATTCTAAAATTACTATTTATAACTTCCCTCATTTTTCTCCTTTTTAAAATGGAGGGTATTTTTCCCTTTATTTAACTTTTTCTCCTTTGATTAATCCTCCAACTTTTCGGGGCCACCATTTTTTCCCTGTTTGTTTGTTTGAGTTCGTTCAAAATCCATTCTTCATTGCTTTTTGAGCTCTATCCAACAATACCTTTTGTTTCTTCATATTGAGAAGTCACCCAAGGCCCCCTTTTTCTTCCCCTACTGCCCTCTCGAGGGGGCATACCCTAGAATATTCATGCATACCTCTTTCTTGGTCATTTTCCCGTGTGATTGGGGCATCTCCCTTCACTCCCCTCTATTCGAGAAGCTCACATAACCTCTCCCGTGCTAAGACATATTTTTTCTAGTCGCTTCCTCTATAGAGTCATCGATATTTTATCTTTTTCTGAAACACTCTTATCCTAACAATATTTCGAAGAGGGGAAAATGTAGACATCCAAATTTGGCCACTCCCATATGGTCAAAATCCAATTATTGACTTGTCTAATTCATCTATATTAATTAAATGACACATTTAATTAATATTGTCTCATTCTCTAAGGTTCCTAAAAGTATTTAATTAAATACTTTATCCTTTAACATTTCCTCTCTAAATTAAATAAATAAATCAATTCATTAAATTTAGTCAATTATCCTCTTCAATTTTAAATTCATTCTTTCTCTCTCTTTGTCCCATCCTCCATAACCTTTTCACTAATTTGGATTAATCTAACTAATCCTTCATCAGGATGTGCATATCCTTAATCAAGATTAATGTCACATCCTCCATATTTAGCCACTTGCCTCTAATCATGATTAATTTTCTTAATCACCTATTTTCCCAACCTTAATCCTAATCACTTACCTTTTCTAACATGTCCTTGAGTCAACCCTTTATGGTACTTACCTTATTTGGTTTGACCTCTCCCCCATGTGAATTAAAAATTCACACTTATTCCCCCCATGCATTTCTCTTCCCCATGACCTCTCAAAGGTCACATCAAGTACATGGGACAAGGACCTCCTTTTGGAGGACCTAATCTTATCTATGGGTTTTTTTCAAGATTGTGAATTTTAAATTCAATTTTATTCTTCCAACGCCCTCTCCAATTACCATGGTGACAAGATTGGACTTTTTAGAAGTCCTCACTTGTCACTTTCAGCCCCACTTGGGGACAAGGAATAACTTTTTAAGGAAATCCCCTTCAATCCCGAGGTACTTGCACACATGGCCTTTTCCATGTTACCTTGTACTTATTCCATCTCACCCTCCATATGGCAAGATGTGAGGGATTGTGACTACTCAACTCACTACAATCGTTCATCTTATCCATGGTGGATCAATCTTAGCGATCCATTTTTCTTTAAATGGAGGGCGTTGGCCTCAAGTTAGGGGTTAGAATTTGGATATTTAGCATACAAGCCATTATTGCCTTCAAGCCTTCAAGCCATCCAAGCCATTATTACAGCATTTGCATTCAAATCCATTTTTTATTCCCACCTACCATCTTCCATTGTTCACCCACCTCCATTATTTCAAGCTTTCCATGAAGGACCACACATCAAGAGCATCTTCAAGGGCCAACCACTTCATCAAGCTAGACAAACAAAGGTATAATAATCTTTGTTGTTTTTTGTCATTATTTGTTTAGTTTCAACTAGGTCTAGTCATTGAGGTGTTGTTGTGTTTCCTTTGTCTTCCATTCATTTTGTTTTGCATTTTAGACTAAGGATTTTCATTGCATACAATGGGTATGCCACTAGTAAATGTGAGATGAAGGCAAAGGCTTGGTTGAGAAGCTAGTTCCATTAATTGCTATGGTGTCCCAATATCCATGTCAATGGAAATTTTCCAAAGTCATGTGGAAAAAATAAGTGCTTGGGAAAATTTAAAACCTTCGCAACCCCCTTCTCTAGGTATTCATGTGGTATTTTAGAGGAAGATACAAGGAAATAGAAAATTACAAGAAAACAAAATTGGAAAGTGCAAAGAAATATCTTGCATGCTTGCATTAAAATGGGAGCTTTCGGAATAGATTATGGGCTACCACTAAGGCATAAAGGTTGGAGGAATTATAGACACACACATATGGGATAAAAACATGAGAAATAGAGGCATTTGGGCATAGAGAGAAGAAAAATTCATAGCAGAGATTGATAGGAGGTATGTAGAGAACATGGTGGGGGCGGGAAATATAGAGAGAATACATAATCTACGTGAGAAAAGAGAAGAGAAAGGGAAAATAAATTTGGGAAGGATGCCAGGCCATATATGCATGAAATGGATTTTTTAATAGGTTCGATAAGTTTCAATAAAATTATATTGGAAGGTGTCAAATCCACATTCCACAACCATAGCCATCATTCTCCTTGTTTAAGTCATAAGGAAGGTCTGTAATAGGCTATGAAAATCCATCACAAATCAAGAGATATGATGAAAATGCATGGAGAAGGAATGTAGAGAACACACGAGATAAAGAGAAAAGAGAAACATGAAAAGCGAGAAAAAAGGTAGGGTTGAGTGGACTTGGGTGAAAAGGGGCATTAGGAGACCAAGCGTAGGAATTGAAGACTACAATAAAAATTCATGCCCTCAAACCTCAATTAGCAGGTAGTTAATAAATAATAATTTTATTATAGAAGTCATGATTTCTAGTAAAAGAAAAAATGCCTTTTTTTTCCTTGCAAACATGCAACATATCGATTCTCCTATTGTCGTAAGTGGAAAATATGAAAGCAGAGAAAAGGTAAGTGAAAATTTTGACAAAATTTCTCAATGAAATGTGATATTTCATTTAATCATCAGAATTGCTATTGTACAAAAAGTTATAATTATTATCAATGCAAAAGAGTTCATGTTTCTATTATATATAAGCTTAAGATTAAAACCACAAATATATGAGATTCAACCAAGTGAAATCATCATCCTTAAACCTAGAACCTGATAATATATTTGTATGTGGGGTTGTGTATGCGAGAATGGAAACATATAGTAGGGTGTATACTAAATAAATTTAAACAAATGTAAGTTGTATACACACATAACCAACCTTTATTTAATCATTGTTAACTGTGAACCCCTAAACCTGCAAATGCACCATGAAGACAAACAATGTTAGTGTTAGATCAAAATGCATGCAGAGAGTGAGATATTCCCCACAAAATCCATCTATTAAAGCTAAAATTAAGAAAATGAAGAACACAACACAAAAGATAAACTTAAATCCTAATAAAAGCTAATAGAATGATGATCCCATGGGGGAATTGGTGCTAATGCAATGTTGCAATTGACCCTTTCCCAATTCCTATGTTGCAATGTGAGTTGATTGAATCAATGGTCAAATCTCCAAAGAGATTTGAGCATAATCTTGTTATAATCTATGAAAAAATGATGGATGATTGGAAGCAATGAGCAAAATTAGTTCTCAATTGAAGAGAGTAACTTTGCATGTAAATTGTGGATGAAGATTGAGGAGAAGGGTCTCCAATTTATATACTTCTATTTGGAAGAAGTGAGCAAGATTGAGCAATATGGGATAAAAGACAATCCAATGGCATTGTGCCACTTGTCCACATGTGATTGGATGAGGAATGAGCACATTTTGGCCAAAGTGCCAATAAATGCAATTAGGTGGCATTTCAAATTTGAGAAATGACATGTTGGAGAGGGAAAAAGAATGAAGTTAATGTCACTTGGCTCAAGGTCAGGACCTGTAAGAAGCTTTAAATGCCTTGTTGGAAGGACCAAGTCCACTTGGCCTTTTTGAATTCAAAAGAGGAACATTCCCTTTTTGATGCTTTGTGAGGGAAAATATAAGAATTAATAAATCAAAGTAATTGATTTATTGTGCCACTTGCATTCTCTAGAGGATTTTAGTGAGAGGGATTAAGTTAATCAATGTTTTGATTAATTTAATGAAGAATTAGGTGATGTGACAATTTTAGACTTAAATAGATGAATTAATTTAAATCAGAATTGAGAGGAAATGGTTTATTAAATAAATGATTTGATTTATTTAATTAGGAAGGAATATGTTGGATTAAATAAGGTTTTAATTTATTTAATTTAGTAGAGGACCTTAGAGATTTTAATTAAATTAAATGATTTATTTAATTAAACAAAAATGTAAGGTTGATTAAATTAAATTGATTAATTTTAATCAAAGGAGGTGATAGACTTAATCCAATAAGTAGTGATTTATTGAATTAAAAGATAGAAAGTGATGAAATGTTGAGAATGTGATTTAAGAAGAAGCGTTGTTAGTAATCAGGATCAAGTGTGCCAAAATGAACTTGTACATTTTCCATGTCTACATTTTGCCCCTCTTTGAAGCAATGTACTTGTTGCATTGATTCAAAGAATAAACTGCTGTGATAAAAGTTTTGAGATTTTTCAAAAAAATTTCAAATGCCCCACTGCTGCCCCAGTGGAAGGATATTGCTAGATATTGCCCCTTCGAGAGATCGGACCAAAATTTTGAATTTTTTGGATGATCTCGCGAAAAAGATGACAAGGTGCCCGACAGGCCAGAAATGCCCTAGAATGTCAGAAAAACACATTCAAATGCCAGAATGGATGCAGAATGACTCTCAATTGGACGAAAAATGGCATCAGGGCATAAAAACCCTATTTAGAAGGTCAAATTAGGTCAAAAAACCCTAGTTTTCGAGCTTAAATAGACCTCGAGGGGTCACTTTCAAAACATTTGCACTCTTAACCTTTAGAAAACTTGACACTTGAGCTCTGAGTTTTAGACAAAATGGTGCAACGAGAGCTTCCCCTACATGTGTCGGAGTGGGTACGAGTATATCAACAATTGGTCATCGCAGGACCCGTGGTATGTACCCCTATCCTCCCCTTATTTTTCTTGTTCTGCATGCATTTAATTAGGGTTTAGGTATGGTCGAGTCGGTGTGACATGATATTGTGCCATGAAAAACTTCCAAATTGGCCCATGCGGTCCTATATAGGGCCGCGTCTGCATAAAGCGTCGCACGACACAGTTAGGAATTAGAGATTTTTGATTTCTTAAGTTGGCTGTCTACTCAAACAATGCCGCACGAGCCAAAAGCTAACTAAGTCGGCTATGCGGCACACTTTGCAAATTTTTTCTATCTAACTCCTCTGCACGACGCAGTTTGGAGATTCCCAAACTGCACCGCTTTTGCAAACAGCGTTGCTTTTGCTATTTCAAAAGCGAAAGGTGATACGGACACCATATTTTTTCTAGGGAAGCTGACGCGGTACTTTTCCTTGTGCAGGAGACACCCGAGGTTATTCATTCGAGGGAGCACTGATGGCCGGTACTTGAGCGATTAGTCAATTTGCACGTATTTCTATAGGAGCAGCTTGGGATGCTTGGTCTATGGTTTGTTGCCTATGTCCCTCCTGTGTGAGCACACCTGGGTATGATGCACACTTTGGCCAAGTGGTGGCATAGCGAGACTTCATCTTTTCATCTTCCCACTGGCGAGGGCACCATCACTCTTGAGGATGTCTGGCGCATCTTGCGACTACCTATTCATGGAGAGCGGGTGATTTATTATATGGAGGAGGGGAGGAATGCCTACTTCAGCGTCATGGGTGTGGATGAGCTCATGATCTACAATGATCAGACAGATTTGGAGCGGTACCAAGGTATAGCCCCTACTTATAGCCTGATTGTGGCCGCCATTATTTCTGGCCTTGTAGCTCCTGATCGGCGTGACCCATATTTCAGTCTAGGTTGGGGATTAGCATGGCAGTAGATGTGCACTCACCAAGTGCATTATGCCTGGGGACCAGTGCTACTGGCCTCCCTATATAGGGACTTGCATGAGTTTGCTTACTTGGAGGGTCGGGCTCTTGGGGCTGGATTGACTTTTCTTCATGTTTGGGTATTTGAGCGGATTCCAATGCTTCACCCATTTGTGATACAAATTGCCCTAGATATTGATGATCCTTTAGTGTGGCGATATGGTGAGGCGATGATTCATTTCACCCATATGGGCACAGATGGCATACCTCACTAGCGGCAGGTTTTGGATGAGATGATAGTATTCATTTGGAGGCTATATATGGGTATGGGCCCATGGATGGATGATACAGAGCAGCTCTTCTTTACACGTCAAGAAAAACTTATGCAAGGTCAGGAGCATACTTTGATAGAGAGATACCTTCCTAATCAGGTGGCCAAACAGTTCAGGGATGTGCAGGATATACCTGACACTCAGTATACAGCTATCTTTGCCCGTTCGACAAAGGATACAGCTTGGGGATAGCCCATTACTGCAGATCAGGCAGTGACTTCTTTTAGGTAGTTGGTGGCTTGGTCTTGGGCATATGATCAGGGGCCAGCAGATGTATGGGTGATTCCAGTGTTCAGGGCACGGTTTAGGCCACCAGTGAGATTGACAGTTTCGGGGACAGTGCTTCCATGTTGCAGACTAAGAGGTAGGTCAATAGGCAGGGGTCTGAGAGGTATACCACCTCCTTAGTAGTCACCTACGAGATATCCCGTGCAGCATGTAGTAGGATAGGATGGGCAGCCTCATGTGCCAGCATAGCAGTAGCCGGTAGTACAACCAACAAGACAGGATGGGTAGCCGGCAGGGTAGCCAGTAGGACAGCTAGTGGACTAGCCAGCAGGATAGCTAGTGGACCAGCCAGCAGGACAGCCGATAGGACAGCCAGATGCCTGTGACATGTTGATATAGGTTCTGATGGTTGAGCAGGATGACGCCCGACAACGGGTTGCCATACTGACAGTAGAGAGAGACTAGGCACGATCTGAGAGGGATCAGGAGATAGGCCGGCATAGACAGCTAGAGAGTGTTGCTTCCACATCTTGGGGCCAATTAGTCAATATCCGAGATCATAGGGATGCCATTAGAGAGGCTGAATACTATCGAAACCATTACCAGCAGGTTGTACCATCTGACCGCAGAGTGCCAAAATTTTCCTAGCAGACGGGGAGGCGACCGACAGAGGTACATGGTGAGAGGCAGGATGGAGAGGGCAGCAGTCAGTAGGTCCCACCCCCCTTTTGATCACATGCCAGTTTGCTTCATTTTTTGATATATTGGCTGCAGTTATTTGGCCTTATTGTATTATGTACTTGATGTACACATGATCCGATTTGTATCATAACAATATTTTTTTGATGATGTATATGAGATGATTCACCCCTTTTATGATATGTATGGTGCAAATGTATGACATGTAAAATGTACAAGTTCATTTTGGCACACCTGATCCTGATTACTAAGAATGCTTCTTCTTAAATCACATTCTCAACATTTCATCACTTTCTATATTTTAATTCAATAAATCACTACTTATTGGATTAAGTCTATCACCTCCTCTAATTAAAATTAATCAATTTAATTTAATCAACCTTACATTTCTGTTTAATTAAATAAATCATTTTATGTAATTAAAATCTCTAAGGTCCTCCTACTAAATTAAATAAATTAAACCTTATTTAATCCAATATATTCCTTCCTAATTAAATAAATCAAATCATTTATTTAATAAACCATTTCCTCTCAATTCTGATTTAAATTAATTCATCTATTTAAGTCTAAAATTATCACATCACCTAATTCTTCACTAAATTAATCAAAACATTGATTAAATTAATCCCTCTCACTAAAATCCTCTAGAGAATGCAAGTGGCACAATAAATCTATTACTTTGATTTATTAATTCTTATATTTTCCCTCACAAAGCATCAAAAAGGGAATATTCCTCTTTTGAATTCAAAAAGGCCAAGTGGACTTGGTCCTTCCAACAAGGCATTTAAAGCTTCTTACATGTCCTTGACCTTGAGCCAAGTGACATTAAATTCATTCATTTTCCCTCTCCCACATGTCATTTCTCAAATTTGAAATGCCACCTAATTGCATTTATTGGCACTTTGGCCAAAATGTGCTCATTCCTCATCCAATCACATGTGGACAAGTGGGACAATGCCATTGGATTATCTTTTATTCCACATTGCTCAATCTTGCTCACTTCTTACAAATAGAAGTCTATAAATTGGAGACCCTTCTCCTCAATCTTCATCCACAATTTACATGCAAAGTTACTCTCTTCAATTGAGAACTAATTTTGCTCATTGCTTCCAATCATCCATCATTTTTTCATAGATTATAACAATATTATGCTCAAATCTCTTTGGAGATTTGACCATTGATTCAATCAACGCACATTGCAACATAGGAATTGGGAAAGGGTCAATTGCAGCATTCCATTGGCACCAATTCCCCCATGGGATCATCATTCTATTAGCTTTTATTAGGATTTAAGTTTATCTTTTGTGTTGTGTTCTTCATTTTCTTAATTTTAGCTTTAATAGATGGATTTTGTGGGGAATCTCTCACTCTTTACATTCATTTTGATCTAACACTAAAAATGTCTATCTTCATGGTGCAATTGTAGGTATAGGGGTTCACATTTTGGCGCTAGAAAGAGGGCATTGAGTCGAAAAATTCAATCACATTTTCAAATTCCGTAGTTTTTAACTTTTTTTGCTGGACACAAGCAAACTAGCCCGCGCGGCTCTATATTGCGCCGCTTTCAGCCCCACGGTGCAATACCTCATTATGTTTAGCTTCGCGGCCCCATATTGACCTCCTGTTGAATTCTCCAAACTCCGCCATGGATTCCTGCCTGTCATTTTTTTAAAATTTCCTAAGCCTGCCGTGCAGGTCCAAACTCCGTCGCTTTCACCATCGCGACTCTATATTGCACCGTGCCTTCTCCAAAGTCCACCATGACACCTTTCCCACCCATAAATTTTAAATTTTTAAAGCAGGCCACTTTCAAACTACACCGCAGATGTATGTCGTACCGCTTTTGCTCTCTCTACCTCTACAAAGCGCCACCCAAACTCACCCGTGCGATGCTATAGAGCGCTGCTTTTCTTCGAAACTTTGTCGCATCTCCAAACTCCACCGCTTTTCCAAATTTCACCATGGGAAGATAGGAATTTTTTAAATTGACATGTGCTTTATAAATTTAGGATTTTTTTTTAACATATAAATGTGATTTCTTGTCTTCATTGCTCTCTATTTTTCTATCATTTTGCAGATTGGAGCAAAGGAAGAAAGCGTTATGATATCATGTTCACAAAACCTTAGTGTTTTTAAACACTAAAAGTGTTCTTTAACACTTCCTAAGAAAGTTTGTTAAATATCTTTGATCTTAGGACACTAAATTTTCTTTGGGCTTTAAAAAGAACAATCAATTTTTTTTATTATACCATGTTTATTTTGTACAAATTGTTTTTAAACACTTAAGTGTTCTTTAACACTTCTTAAGAAAGTTTGTTAAATATCTTTGATCTTAGGACACTAAATTTTGTTTGGGCTCTAAAAAGAACAATCAAATTCTGTTTTCTAAAAATTTGCCAAGGGGTTAAAAAGAACCTTAGACATTTACTAGATTTCGATTTGGGTTAAAATTAAACAAGGAAAATTCACATTTCAATTTTGGTGCTTTTAAAATGAACTCATCATTGCTTTGAGGTTTAAAATGAACAAATGTTTTCCATGTTTTGCAATCTTTTTTACAAGCTAATATTATCTAAAATGTGTATGCGCTTCTCTCACGCTTCATTGCGATCTTGAGAATCAAAAATATTTTGGTAATATTAGTGTTATGCCATGCATAACCACCCCATCTTTTTCCTTGGTCAAAATGGGTCCCCCTTTTTGTGTTCTTTATCTTTTATTTTGTTTTTTGAGTATGTCGAAATCGGAACCGGAATTAAATCGGGTTCTGAAAGTTCTTTTGAGGCTTGTTTTTGGTTCTATCAGGACAGTCTTTTCTTTGCCTTTGTTTTTGGTCTTTAGCGGAAGCGGAGCCAAAGTGGGTATTAGGATGGTTGTTATCAAAATTTGCAAAATCACAATTTATTCTGATCCCGCCTCTGTTATTTTTATTTTTGCTTAGTCTCAGTCTTTGTGTTTTGTTTTATTAGGTTGGTCTTTTACTTTTTTTTTGTATTTAATTTTGTTTTGTTTTTAGTTGGCGGAATTGGAACCAGAATGGGAATGGGGTTTGGAAATTTTATAAATTTGAGATTCCATTTCCATTTTAGTTCCGCCCCCGCCACTTTTTGTCATTGAATTTTTGACTAAAGTTGCACTGTAGACGAGTGTTCGTTCTCTTATAGTTTTGACTCCACCTTTACTTCGCTTTAATGCATTAATGGTGGTTGTCGGTGTAGGTAGAAATTCACATATTTACCTTTATTAAGGGTTAAGCCGATCATTATTGTTATTGTTAAAGATCTAAGAGCACGAAAGAGTAGTAGCAGAGTTTGTTTGAGCAAAGTGATCGAGATAGAGAAGGGATATTGTGTACGAATCAATTCAGAAAGTTAGTTCAGGTTTGTTTGTGTTTGAGGTAGGTTTCTTATCTTTGTTGTTCTTTGTTGATTTATGGTTGTGATTGTTGTGTTTTGCTTTATATTTGCTCGTGTGTTCAATCATTTTGTTTTAAGGCAAATTTATGATTATTGATATGATTGAATGAGCAGGTTCTTGTTTGGTCTTGTTTCTCTTGCTTTAAATCTTTGTGTTCTTGTACTGTCGTGTCATTTATTTCTATTTTAGGGCATGGTCTTTTTCACGCTTTAGTCGTGATTACGTCATGCTGATTTGGATTTACAATGAGTTGATTTAAGTTTAGGTTTTTAAATGGTGGTTAGTTAGATTATAAATCTACAGTGTGATGGATTAATGATTTATAGTGAGTTAGGGTAGATTAGATTTATTGTTTAATTAGGGTTTCGTCATATGTTTTGGGTCTGGTAGAATGCCAAGGTTTAAACCTATGCCCTAGTTTTTTTATCAGGTTTGTTAGATTAGGGTTTCGTATCGCTTGATGATCATGGTTAAATAAGATTTAAATAATGGCCCTAAAATGCAATTGTTCCCCACAGTCATATGAGTGTAGAGTTTTAAAGCTCCTTTTCCATTTTATAGCGACCTAGGTTTTAATCATGAAGTTGTGTTGAAAATGAATAAAGTATTTGATGATGTCATGATTAACATAGCCAGAGGCAGGATTGGAATTGATTATGGACCTAAGAGTTTTGTTTTAGAAAAGTCGTCGATTCCATTTCTATCCTATTTCTGACTTCGAGTTCTAAAAGGTTTCCTTGAAGTATATGATAACATAGGTGCAGGCGGGATTAGAATAGATTATGAACTTAAGAATTTTTTTTTGTGAAAGTTATCGATTCCATCACTATCCTGTTTCTGGCTCTAAATGTAATAAAAGTCTTTCTTTGAAAAAGTAATGATAACCTAGACGGAGGCAGAGGCGGAGTTGAAACCAGATATGAAAATTGGAAAATTTGAAGAAAAACAAATCTTTTTTTTATTCCGATCCTAGTTCCAACCACTATCTCGGTTCCGACCTCGAGCCCGTTTGTTATTAGGTGAAGTATCTTTATTAGTTTTTGCTCTGAGTCTGGTAGTGTTGTAAAAGAGATTGTTTTGAGTTTATGTCTAGTTTCGACTCCGATATATGTGTAACAGGTATGTTTTAAAAGCATATTTTATGATGATATCTAATGATCTAATTAGAGGTTTGCCTGTAGGAAAATTGAAAGATGTCAAGAACGTCAGGAGAGGCTACTCGAAGGAATCAACTGGATGGAACATCAAAAACAACACCAAAAATAAAGAAGGTGAAACCAGAACAACTGACTTATACATTGAGGTATGATCATAGGAATCCGGTGGTGAAAGTGAGCAAGGTGGAATTAGACTGGTCAAATATCATAGACACCAATCCGGGCCAGTATAGCTTTGAAGAATTACATGAAAAGACCTTTGCAGAATGAGAAAACTTGATAGGGAGAACACAAAGGATTGTTGACTCCGGTCTTGCACATATCACTGTGTTTCCTTTATCAGTTCAGTGTCTGGAGTTGATAATGACAATAGCCAGTACTTATAATCCTGCTACAAGACTATGCATGGATTCACAAAATAATGTGATTATAGATCTTACTCCATAAATGTTCCAAAGTATATTTAATGTTCCCGATCCCAAGAACTTGGTGCAGCTAACTGAAGCAGAGCCATTGGAGAAATATAGCAAGCATAAAGACTCCAATAAGTCTCACTTGAACAAAAAATGGCTAAACACAGAGAATAAATCTTTAAGCAAGCGTGCAGATCAGCCAAAGAGGGCAGATTTCAAGAAGGAGGTATCCGACTTAATATTAATGCTGTCTGGAGTGTTTGGGAAGAGGGATACCTTCCACTTCAAGGAATGGAAATTTTATTTCATTCAAGTAATATTTTAGGGTGATTACCAGTTTGATTGGTCAATGATTGTTTCTGATGCCATAAATGATCAGCTCACAAGGGCCAGAGAGACTAAATCTTTCTTCATGACTTCTTGTGTTTTTCTATGCAGTAGCAAGATTGGGGATTTTCCCAAGATTAAACAGAGTAGGTATAATAGGAGCCTTGGATGGGCAGAAGAAGGTGTGGGAACATTATGACTAGTTATCTCTTCAAGTTGCTGAGACTCATTTCAGAAGAGTCAATGATGCATTTTTATATGTGGTCATCAATCGGTTGAGTGGAGATGTAGGATACAGGTTGAGTCTAGAAGCTATGGCTTTTATTGCTGAATGGGGAAGTTGGTACATCCAATACCCCAAATTTACATACTTCAGGTTATTTGGTTTTGAAGGCCATCCACATTTACTTCCAAGATGCTACAGTAATAGGGTGGTGTTAATGAAATTTGTATATCAAGCCATTGGAGTTAATGCTCGATTCAGGATTAAGCACAAGACTGGATGTCATAAATTTCCCATGAAGTTGGGGGAATATAGTTGTCAACACTTGAAGGGAGCAAAGGTAGTTTGTAATGAGTTGATACAATTAAAATTGGGATTGTGTACAGCTCGTAAGTATTTTTATCCAAGGAAGAAAATGTATGCTTTATTACCTTCAGTGTTCACTAGGCATTTTAATTTGCTAGAGGATTTTTGGAGTGATCGACAGGATGAATATGATTTGAGGAAGAAGAAATATGAAAGATTGTCAGTTGCACTCATGGCAAAGATAGGTATTACAGAAAACATTCTTGATACTTTGGTGGATGATGGAATTGTATTGGATCCATCATATGAAGCTTTGAACATTGGCACCAAGAATCTGGATCCGATTGATTGGGATGCTGAGGAGACTATTGATATGCATCTGCACCAACTTCTCAACCTCTTCTCTATCCTTTTGTTCTTTTTTCTTCTTTCCTTCCTCTTCTTCTCTTTCTTGAACTTCCTTTTCCAATCTTTCTTTTTCCAAAACCTTTTGTTTCTCTTTTTCTATCCTCTCTATTTCTAAGGCCTTGGGCTTCTCTGCCTTTTCCCTTTCTTCTTTAGCTTGTTGTTTCTTTATTAGCTCTTCAACATCTCTTTTCTTTCTCGGAGCTTCAGCTTCTTCTTCTTTTTGTCGAGCTTCCTCTACAAGTTTCAGTTTAGCAACCAGGATTTCCTTTTCCCTCTGATTTCTTGCTTTCTCCTCCTCAAGATCATGGATCTTTTGTATTGATTCTAACTTGTCATTTTCTGCTTTGACCTTGAGCTCATGCTCTCATTGCCTCATTTGCTTCTCTACTTCATCAATTGCTGCCCTTGTTTCAATTTTTTTTGCCTTTAATTGTTGCTAGTGAAGTAGAACATCAGCTTGCACCTTAGCATCCATTTCCTTTTGCTTCTCCATTGTAGCCCTTGCATCAGAATCTCTTGTAGCATCTTCAAATAGTTTCCATTGCTCTTCTTGTGTCAGAATCTACTCAATACTCTGCTCTAGAGGCATGTTTTCTTGCAAATCCTTTTCAGATAGAGTCTCTTCTGAATCCATCTCAACCTCAAGAACTTCTTCCTCCACTCCCTTTCCCTTAACAATTTCAGCCATGCTATGAAGGGTTCCTTCTTGAATTTCTTTACTTTTCTTTCTTGTAACTAGAGCTTGAGTGGATGATTCACCTAATATAGGTGTTGAAATAGTAGATCCTCCAATTGGAACATCTCCTTCTTGTGTTTCTTCTTCATCATCTACCACCTCAAGTTCTATTTCTTCAATGTCAAGAGGAAATAATTCCAATGGCTCTTTGGGAGGTGTCTTCCTTTTAATCCTCTTGTACCCTTTACTCTTCCTAGGATCTGGTTCTTAAGGAGTCTAGGTTCTTAGTACCAACCATTGCACGCTCCTATCCAATACTTGCCTTCCTA
>CM021105.1:127786213-127894458 GCA_007115665.2 Sequoiadendron giganteum
CAATCCGGGCCAGTATAGCTTTGAAGAATTACATGAAAAGACCTTTGCAGAATGAGAAAACTTGATAGGGAGAACACAAAGGATTGTTGACTCCGGTCTTGCACATATCACTGTGTTTCCTTTATCAGTTCAGTGTCTGGAGTTGATAATGACAATAGCCAGTACTTATAATCCTGCTACAAGACTATGCATGGATTCACAAAATAATGTGATTATAGATCTTACTCCATAAATGTTCCAAAGTATATTTAATGTTCCCGATCCCAAGAACTTGGTGCAGCTAACTGAAGCAGAGCCATTGGAGAAATATAGCAAGCATAAAGACTCCAATAAGTCTCACTTGAACAAAAAATGGCTAAACACAGAGAATAAATCTTTAAGCAAGCGTGCAGATCAGCCAAAGAGGGCAGATTTCAAGAAGGAGGTATCCGACTTAATATTAATGCTGTCTGGAGTGTTTGGGAAGAGGGATACCTTCCACTTCAAGGAATGGAAATTTTATTTCATTCAAGTAATATTTTAGGGTGATTACCAGTTTGATTGGTCAATGATTGTTTCTGATGCCATAAATGATCAGCTCACAAGGGCCAGAGAGACTAAATCTTTCTTCATGACTTCTTGTGTTTTTCTATGCAGTAGCAAGATTGGGGATTTTCCCAAGATTAAACAGAGTAGGTATAATAGGAGCCTTGGATGGGCAGAAGAAGGTGTGGGAACATTATGACTAGTTATCTCTTCAAGTTGCTGAGACTCATTTCAGAAGAGTCAATGATGCATTTTTATATGTGGTCATCAATCGGTTGAGTGGAGATGTAGGATACAGGTTGAGTCTAGAAGCTATGGCTTTTATTGCTGAATGGGGAAGTTGGTACATCCAATACCCCAAATTTACATACTTCAGGTTATTTGGTTTTGAAGGCCATCCACATTTACTTCCAAGATGCTACAGTAATAGGGTGGTGTTAATGAAATTTGTATATCAAGCCATTGGAGTTAATGCTCGATTCAGGATTAAGCACAAGACTGGATGTCATAAATTTCCCATGAAGTTGGGGGAATATAGTTGTCAACACTTGAAGGGAGCAAAGGTAGTTTGTAATGAGTTGATACAATTAAAATTGGGATTGTGTACAGCTCGTAAGTATTTTTATCCAAGGAAGAAAATGTATGCTTTATTACCTTCAGTGTTCACTAGGCATTTTAATTTGCTAGAGGATTTTTGGAGTGATCGACAGGATGAATATGATTTGAGGAAGAAGAAATATGAAAGATTGTCAGTTGCACTCATGGCAAAGATAGGTATTACAGAAAACATTCTTGATACTTTGGTGGATGATGGAATTGTATTGGATCCATCATATGAAGCTTTGAACATTGGCACCAAGAATCTGGATCCGATTGATTGGGATGCTGAGGAGACTATTGATATCAAGAAGGTAGGAAGGCAAGTATTGGATAGGAGCGTGCAATGGTTGGTACTAAGAACCTAGACTCCTTAAGAACCAGATCCTAGGAAGAGTAAAGGGTACAAGAGGATTAAAAGGAAGACACCTCCCAAAGAGCCATTGGAATTATTTCCTCTTGACATTGAAGAAATAGAACTTGAGGTGGTAGATGATGAAGAAGAAACACAAGAAGGAGATGTTCCAATTGGAGGATCTACTATTTCAACACCTATATTAGGTGAATCATCCACTCAAGCTCTAGTTACAAGAAAGAAAAGTAAAGAAATTCAAGAAGGAACCCTTCATAGCATGGCTGAAATTGTTAAGGGAAAGGGAGTGGAGGAAGAAGTTCTTGAGGTTGAGATGGATTCAGAAGAGACTCTATCTGAAAAGGATTTGCAAGAAAACATGCCTCTAGAGCAGAGTATTGAGTAGATTCTGACACAAGAAGAGCAATGGAAACTATTTGAAGATGCTACAAGAGATTCTGATGCAAGGGCTACAATGGAGAAGCAAAAGGAAATGGATGCTAAGGTGCAAGCTGATGTTCTACTTCACTAGCAACAATTAAAGGCAAAAAAAATTGAAACAAGGGCAGCAATTGATGAAGTAGAGAAGCAAATGAGGCAATGAGAGCATGAGCTCAAGGTCAAAGCAGAAAATGACAAGTTAGAATCAATACAAAAGATCCATGATCTTGAGGAGGAGAAAGCAAGAAATCAGAGGGAAAAGGAAATCCTGGTTGCTAAACTGAAACTTGTAGAGGAAGCTCGACAAAAAGAAGAAGAAGCTGAAGCTCCGAGAAAGAAAAGAGATGTTGAAGAGCTAATAAAGAAACAACAAGCTAAAGAAGAAAGGGAAAAGGCAGAGAAGCCCAAGGCCTTAGAAATAGAGAGGATAGAAAAAGAGAAACAAAAGGTTTTGGAAAAAGAAAGATTGGAAAAGGAAGTTCAAGAAAGAGAAGAAGAGGAAGGAAAGAAGAAAAAAGAACAAAAGGATAGAGAAGAGGTTGAGAAGTTGGTGCAGATGCATGTGCTGCAGGAGCAACAAGAGAAAGCAAAGGTTGACTCTCAACCTGAGGTAAATATTCAGCCATCCTCTACAATTGTTGCTTCCTCTTCCATGATGATGACTGCTCCTAGTGCTCCTATATGGTTGAAGTTAGACCTATAGAAGAGAGCCAGAACACCTCCTCAACCTCTTAATTGGGAGGACATGATGAAGGGGATAGAGCAAGAAAAGCCTAAGAAGAAGGGTAAAATCTTATATTCTACCAGACTCCTGGATAAAGGGGAGATAGTTGCTAAATGTGCCATGCCTATGACAGAAAAGGAGGTAGGGGATATGCAGCTAATGAACTATCAATTGAGTACGGTTAATTTGGGAAGACCCACTAGGAATCAACAAATGAATCTAATTGATGTAGTGGATTCAATGACTAAATCATGAATGATGAAGGGAAAACAAAAGAAAGATGAGCTTAAAGCTCAATTGGATTAGTTACATTCATTCTTGAAGAGTGTCTCCTCTCTTGTTCACAGCAAGTTGCAACCATTAAGACTCTTGTTTTGTTAAGCAAAAAGGAGGTAGATGATTTGGTGCAAGTTAGAGGTAAGGTGGAGATGGTAGAAAAATGGATAGACAAATTGAACCAAGAGGTAGGTGAGGTTTTAACAAAAGGATTTGAAGCCTACAAAGAAGCAGAAGGAGTAATAAAAGAGATGCATCAATACATTGAGGGATCAAAAAAATAAGAAGAAGAGTATAAGGAGTATAGTGAAAAGTTAGAAAAGATAAATACATTGCGTCTAACTACTCTTTTAGAAAAATCTATACTTGAGGATGATAACAAAGACTTTGTGGAGAAGACCTTTCACATACTCAAGTTTAGGACTGAATTTTTGAGCAAACACAAGGATGAGATTCAGGAAGTAGTTAATAATTTGAATGAGCAGTTGGAAGAGTTGGAAGCAGTCATGGCCATAATTGTAGATGTGAATGTAATGACAAAAGATGGCATGCCTTTGAGTCAGGTTAAAGAGAAATATAATTAAATATTTCAAGGACTCATGCAGGAGAAGAATGATGGAGGAGACTTAGTAATAGATCGGCTTGTAGAAGTCAAAGAAGAGATAAAAGCTACAGGGAGAGAATTGATAAAGGTGAAAAGTATGAAAGATTTTGCTGCAATTGAGTTGGATTGGATCAAATTTGAAGATGATTGGATTGATGGGCTAGATATGGATACCTTAAAATTTTTTTTCACCAATTATGATGAGTTCATTGTGGATCTAGCTTCACATGCATAAAAATCTTGCATGTATAATGTTCTCCTTCCTTGCATGTTGCATGCATACAACACTGATAGTATTTTTTAGCGCATGACTTCCTCTTCTATTCTATCTTCTATTTTTAGATCAAAATGAAAGTTTTAATGTAAAGACTCAAGATCAAATTGATCTGAGTTTCCAAGAGAGTTTAGTTCCTAAAAAGGTGGAATGCCTAAAATAGAAGTAGGGTTCGAACTTTTGTATATCTATAAATACCTGATGGGTATCATATTGTAAAGGTCGGCTAATTGAGAACTAGATTGGCTTACCTAATGCTAGGAGATAGAATTTTGTAGAGTTTTTGCAGAGATACATTGTACTTGATCTTTTATAGTTAATAGAATTTACAGGTTAATGCAATATGGAGTTTGCATTGAGTTATTTTATTTGATAAGGTTGATAAGTTATAATCCATCTGAATGCCAGCGATTGTGCTGAAGCATGATAGTTTCTTATGTGATGAAAGTCATTAGAAGAAACTAGATTTAAAGATTATCTTGTTAGGTTGTCATTGAATTGAAGTTATTAAAAAGTCTGTTGATCTATGATCTTGATAATGAATGAATGTGTGTTGTTTTGAGAAGTCCTTGAATTATTCGTGATATGTGATTGTGAAGTTAATTAAGCACCTAAAATGTATATAGTGGTATAGATTACGCTATAGATTGTGTCATATTATGCTTTTCTTGATTTGATTGGAAGAAAAATTCATTATTGAAGATATATGTCTGGATGATAGATAAAATTGATTCATACTTACTAGTTTTACCCTTTAATCTATCTTTTTCTTTTATTTAAAGCCCCATTGATTTACCAAAAATAGCTGGATAAGATGAGTCATCATTTGAATCTTTTACTAGCACAAGCCCCTTGAATATTACAATTGCATGAACCAATTGAGTGACATCAGATAGTTGAGAACCAACTACCAGGACCTTCGGAGTTAGGCTACTACATGTTGTCTTTCTTTTTCAGGAAAAATAGAGTAGAAATATTCTATTTTAATGTTGTTTGTGTCATTTTAACCATCAACAATTAGGTTGTTAAAAATATTGCCTCCACATTTTAATTTGGGCATTTAAAATTGAGCAAAACATGTGAGGGTGAATAAAACTTATTGCGAGTGTTCTCCTTTTGTTTTTAAACAAAAGTCGATCGAACTATGAATAATGTTTGTTCACTATTGTTTATCTTAGAGGGCCTGCCTTGTGGGAAAAATTAATCACCCAAGGGAATGACCCAACCGGGAACACGCTAAAGCCAAGCAACTTGCACTCGAGATATAAGTGTGGATATTGGAACAAAGGCCAATATCATGAGGATTATTCCGACGAGATGGACAACAATGGACTCTGGCTAATGTTGGATAATCCCCCACAAACAGAATGCTTGAAATAGAACCCCTTGTCTAGAAAAAGGCGAAAACCTTGTCTATCTTGTTGGTGCAAAAGGTCATGTCCTTTGAAGCTGCCCCATGTTATACATGCGGTCTTGTTGTGGAAATGGAAAGTATGCCATGGGAGATTCATGGGTACTAATGCTTGGCTAACCCGAATAAGTGAGTGTTGTGGAGAGGAGCTAGTGTGGTCAAGCATTTAGCCATTCACACAAGATATGCATAGTTGGATTTATCCAAGTGGGAACCCAACAAGGTATTGCCTCATCAAGCTAGGAGTCTAAAAGTGCTTGGAAAAAATACATTGCTTGATCTTTATTTTTTTTTTGAAAAACAAACATCCACAAAGCCCTCAAAATTTCAAACCCCTTTGAAGAGACAAATACCTTTTGACGAATTTGAACACTCTTGCTTTCCATAGGGATTTGATCCTTAGAGGTTTCTAAGTGTTTAGATTCTATCATCATTTGTCTTCAATAAGGTTAAACATAGGGAACTCTTGCCCCATTTTCCTCAATTTCCACATAATGGACCTTATGGGATGAGAAAGAAAGTGGGACAATAGACATATAGTTTGAAACCTAAACAAGCAAGTGTCTTGGATAAAAATAAATTCATTAAACCAAGATAAAGAGACAAATCGAACTTCATGTGTGTTTTCTAACATGATTTCCTGAAAGATCAAAATCCCAAAGCCAAAGTTCAAGAAAGTTAGTCTCAAAATCCATGAGCAATGCCTTGAGATGCTCCTTGAAGTAAGGGAAATACTTGTATACAATTTTTACAAAAAGGCCTCAAGGAATAATCCTGCATTGTATGCATTTTATTATCAACAAAATCCTGAACTTTTTGAAAGGTTTGCTTTTCTCCTATAGGAGGTCTAGCGTGTTCTTCAATACCTAGGTTTTGTAGAGAGAGTCATGTCTAGGATAAGGTTCAAGATCAAAGTTGTCATTATCATTCACTCCTCCATCAACCAAGTCTCATTTCATCATCAAACCTTTTGCAAACTCTAGAAACAATCATCATGCTAAACTTAGAGGGCTAAATCGACATCCCCTATCTTGGATTAACACACCTAGCCAAAATAGTCTCACCTTTGGACAAACTTTTCTTGAGGATAACACAACTTCCTAAAATTTTATTAGTTCACAACTACATTTGCTTAACACATATAGCCAATTCATCCATTTGTGCAAGTTCTCCTAGGATAACACAACTTCACAACAATCCTGTTTGACTTAACACATCTAGTCAAATTATCACAAATCAATCAATTCAAAAATCCCTTGCAAAGTTTAGCCTGTGCCTTCAAAATTTCTTCAAAAAAGGTTTTCTCTCACTCATCCCATCCATTTAACCCATCACCATTACCACCATCTTTGATCTTTTAGCTTCCCTAGTTCTTCTCTTTTGGGCCTAAAAGGTTAGGATCGAACAAATCCCTATTTTTTATGGTCCAAACAAGGTCTCAATACAAGAAGAACATGGATAATATCATGGAAATACCAACTTATGTGGAAATGAGTCAGTCAAACCTCGTAGTAAACCTAGTGGGATCAAGCAATCCCCCAAGCAACTCTCCCTTATCATCACAAAATCCTCAAGAGGATAGTCATCAAGAGGACATCACAAACAAAGACATTGGGATGACACAAACCAAAATCCAGAGAACCACAAAATTGTCATTGCTATGTTCAAATACCTAAAAATGATAGCAAGAGGAGGGGTCCTACCCCCTCCTGACCTTGACACAAGCACTAGTACAAATGTGCCCATTCCAAGTGGATCCCCAATATCAAATGTCAATCAAGAAGTACTTTGCACCACATCATCCTCGTCGAACGTGAACAAGGGGAGTGCCATGTTCCAAGAATTACAAAGGCATCACCTTGTGGCTAACAGAGAAGTAGTCATCACCACCACGTGGGTCACATTGGTTCCGAAAAACACATCCCACCCATACGTCCCACTCACCTTCCACAACCACGAGGACTCGTCTTCATTCCATGCGACACTAGCTTGCCAAACAAATGTAGAAACTTCTCTACCGCTTGAAGAGCGAAACTTGTTTGAGACAAGTAACGTTGTAAATCCTTTTTTTCAAGGTAACCTTCCACCTCTTCCCCCATTTTCATTTACCACCACTTCACCTCTTAGATTGGGTTTTCCTCCTTTCAACATCGATGGGTTCTCAGAACCTAGCAATCTAAGCATCACACCCAATTCCTTGTTCTCACCCACATCATGACAACAAGTGGCAACCATTCAAGCCACCACCATAATTGGTCCTCAAATATCCCAAAGCATTCCATCTCAATGACCAAACATCTCGACCACCCCTCCAGCAACCCAAATCCTAATCACCAACACAATTCCTCCACCCATCAGAATGGTTGGCAGGATTCCTGTTCCACCACCAATTGCACCAAAAGCCAATATGACAAACTCATTCATCACACTAATTGAAACCCTTCGAAAGGCCAACCAACAGAGAGTACTTCAGCAAAAGCAGTAAGCACAAGCCCAAGCTCAAGCCCAAGCTCAAGCTCAAGCACAAGCCCAAGCTCAAGCCCAAGCCCAAGCACAAGCCCAAGCTCAAGCCCAAGCCCAAGCCTAAGCACGAGCTCTAGCATAAGCCCAAGCCCAAGCGCAAGTGAAAGCTCAAACACAAGCATAGTACCAAGCACAATTGCAAGCGATTCATCTACAAGCCTACCAGCAAGCCCTGCAAGACTTTCAAGCACAACAACAAGCTTTGTTGGAACAACAACAGCTCAACCAACAACAAGCATTGTTGGCACAACAACAACTGGACCAACAACAAGCGTTACTAGCTCAACAACAGATTGACCAACAACAGGCTTCATGGGAACAACAACAAATGGACCAACAATAAGCAGTGTTGGAACAACAACAACAAGATCAACAAGAAGTGTTGTTGATGCAAATGCAAGCATACCATCAGGCTTTGAATGCACAATTGAGCTCGCAACAAATGTCGACTAGTACTCTCCCCACCCATCAAAAACCTCCAACACCTCACCACTCATTCATCCCACCTCCTGATCCAAGCAAGGATGTCGTAACATAGATCAAATTGCTCTCACAAGAAGTGTTGCACTTACAAGAAGGAAAAACCACAAGGACACTAGGGAATTTGTGCCCTTATCCATTCGATAGGAGTCCCACCATGGTACTGTTCCCAAAACCACATCAGGGAATTTCATGTGCACTGCATGGAGGTCACATATGATGACACATACCTAATGCAACTCTTTCCTTGAAGCCTGACTGGTCTAGCTATGGAATGGTTTTCTCACCTACCCATGGGTATTAAAACATTTGAGGAAACTGTGGAGGCTTTCCTTAGGAACTACACTTTCAATATGGGTGCGAATGTTAGTTTGGAAGAACTATATGCACTCAAAAAAGGAAAAGGAGAGTTGTTTGCATCCTTCTTACAAAGATGGCGATCCAAGGCCAATCAGAGCAAGTGGACCATGGTAGAGGAGAAACAAGTTTGCACCATCATAGCCAATCTAGATAAAAACTTGGCGTTCTACCTAAAAATGTAGTGTATCACATCTTATGATCAATTGATTCCAAAGGCGCTCAACATCGAAAGAGCCCTTACCATGCGGGGAGGCACACCAACATTCACTCCACCACAGTATAACTACCTATCTAACAACTACAATGATAAACCTCGAACATGGTCGAGGAATAAAAATATCATGAACGACGGCATGGTCGACGCTAAGGTGGTCATCAGTGACCCTAAGCAAAATACTCAAAACTATCATCAACCGCAAAATCAAAATCACAATAATGTGCAGACTAATGCAGTAGTAGCACAACCACAACCACCTTCCACCAAACAAGTCAACAATTTGGGTTATCAAGGAGGACCACCTCCCCGTAACAAGTTTCCCCCAAGAGGAAATTCATAGCTCTTGGAGAATCGATTGAGTCCATAATGAAGAAGCTGGTCAAAGAGAATCTTATCAAAATCTCTAACTCTGAGTAGTACACAGAACCTATGACCAAGCCACCATGGTATAATGAGAACCTCCTTTATGAATTTCAAAAAGTCAAAGGACATACCACCTCCAATTGCATGAGACTCAAAAACGTCATCCAATATTTCATTGAGGATAAAATCATCAACAACAAGTAGCTGACTAGAAACCAAGACCTAAAAATATACATGAATCCCATGCAAAATCATAACCAAGGGAACAATTAGGGAAATAACCGAGAAAATAATAAGGGCAAGCAAAAGTATGCTAGTGCTAATCTAGTATATGAGGAGATAGTCGGATGCATCGACGAAATGGTCATTGTCATAAATATCAAGGGAGCCAACAATGATTGTGGAGTCACCACACGAGGTGGAAAGGTTAACATTGATGGGGCACCTGCTAATACCCCTATTTCTAATACAAAGGCCATCCCCTATGATTACAACATCATAGATCATCTGAAAAGAACACCCGCCCAAATATCCATCATGGAACTACTAAAAATCTCCACCGCCCATAGGAAAATCCTTGATGAAGCACTAGCTACGTCTACCACTGCTGCCACCCTTGACATAGAGCAATTTTAGGCTATGGTGGTTAACATTGTTACCCCAAATATCATCACATCTTTGGATCAAAATTTCCCTCCACAACCATCTCATAACCGTGCACTCCACCTCCAAGTCCTAATCCACAAAAAGAAAGTCAAACAAGTCCTAGTAGATGGAGGTGCAAGCCTTAATATTTGTTCTCTAAAACTGATAAAGAAATTGGGATTCGCCGAGAATTCCATCAATAAAAACAAAAGCATCACAATAAGGGCTTATGACGACCAAGAAAGAGTGTCTTAAGGCACTATCAAAATCCCCATTCAAGTGGGGCCAGTGACTATGGAAACCACCTGTCAGGTCCTTGACCTCGACTTACCCTACAACATCCTCTTGGGATGCCCGTAGATACATGGAATGAAGAAAGTGGCCTCGACTTACCACCAATGCATCAAGTTATCACATCAGAATGAGGAAGTCACCATATATGGGGATCCAGAACCTTTTGCCTACTGCAAAAACTTGGAAGCCAAGTTTTATAAGATCCCTCAAGTACCCAAAAATGATGAACCGTCTACTTCATACATAGACCCAACCAATCTTGCCTCCACTTTTGTGACAGAGACACCCACCATCCTAGATATATCTGAAATCAAAAGCATGATCGAAGACAATGGATGCGGTGAATATAGAATGAAAAGAAATGCATTTGTTGTAGGAGAGTTACCACAATCTCCTAGGTCGCATGGACAACCCCAGCCGGTTCAGACACCTATCCGAACCATTAGAGCAGAACCCTCTAGATTCCACCATTGGGAGGATCTCAGTAGGGAAAATGTGGACGAAGAGGACATCATGAACACACTTTACCAAGATGAAATACCCACTCCCACCTTACCCATGGAGGAAACTAACAAAGGGTTACAAATGATGTTTGGTATGGGCTATAACATGAATGAGAGCTTAGGAAGAAATAGTGATGGATGGTTAGAGCCCATCATTGTAGAAAGAAGAATGCAGAATATTGGCCTTGGGTATACTCCTATGAGTATAACCGTACATGGCAGAGGTACTCCTAGAAGAGCAATTTGGTCCTCTCCTCAGGTAACGACAACCATTCCTACACCACCCATTTTCCTAGGTATTCCACTCAATAATTACACCTTTGACTTCACAAATGTTCCTAGTAGTGATGATGATGATACTATAGTAGGTCTCCCTAGGATTTTCGAAGATTCCACCTTGTTAATGATAAGTTCCTCCACAGCTGAGTCAAACCAACCAACCCACCGAATCACCTTAGTACACCCCCAACTCATTGATCACGACCAACGGGGACCACCGATTCTAGACTCGTTCAAAAATGATGAGGCTCTCTTGGAATTCATGGGACTAAGGGATACAATTCCATGTGGAGACCACAAGGCTGGATTTAACATCACATTGGACACACAAGCATACTATGGGGAGACGATTGAATCCTTCAGTCGCAAAAGAAAAATGTTGAGAATAAGCTCAGAGTTTTTGAGTGAGAACCACACTATGGCACTCTCTAACCATAAAATAGTAAAAATAAAGGACACATCCAATGGTGAAAACCTCTCTGAAGCGTCAGAGGATGAAGGATTCAATCTCCTCCCTACTACTCTACATCAAGAGAAATCAGCAGTATTGGCAGAATAGTGCAACCCGGTCAACTTAGGAATAGAATCAGAGCCACAAATCACCTTCTACATAGAGTCCCTCCTAGTAGAAGAGCAGGAACTATTGGGAGCATTCCTCAAAGAAAGATAGGTAAATTTTGCATGGACCTATGCTAACATGGGAGGTCTGGATCTTGAAGTAGTGGTTCATCATTTGGCTATTTACCCCGGACCAAAACTAGTCAGACAGAAGCTAAGGAAGATGCACCCGCAAATAGCCTTGCTCGTCAAAATTGAGCTACAAAAAAATTTGGATGTTGGCTTCATACGTCCGATTGACTATCCAGAATGGATATCAAATCTTGTACCTATCTCGAAACCAAAAGGGGGGATCCACATCTGCACGGATTTCAAAGACCTAAACAAAACATGTCCCAAGGATGATTTTCCATTACCCAACATTGACATGATAGTGGACATGATGGATGGGCATGAGATGCTGTCCCTAATGGATGGCTTCTCGAGATATAATCAGATAATGATAGCGAAGAAAGACCAACATAAAACAACCTTTACATGTCCTTGGGGAACTTACTGCTGGAATGTGATGCCATTTGGGTTGAAAAATGCAGGAGCTACATATCAAAGAGCCATGACGCTAATCTTCCATGACATGATCCATAAAACAGTCGAAGATTATGTGGATGATATATTGGCTAAATCAAAGAAAAGGCAAGATCACATAGCAACTCTAAGTACAATCTTTGATAGACTAGAACAATACAAGGTTAGACTCAACCCCAAGATGTGTGTCTTTGGGGTACAGTCAGAAAAGTTGCTGGGATATATAGTTTCGATGAGAGGGATAGAGGTAGACCCTGCAAAGGTAAAATCAATCCTTGAAATGGAAGTGCCAAGAACATTAAAGCAACTAAGAGGATTATAGGGTAGGCTCCAGTCTATCCAGAGATTCATAGCACAACTAGCAGATAAACAAATCACCTATTCACACCTACTCCACAAGGGAGTCACTTTCAGGTGGGACAACAAATGCAAGCAAGCATTCAGTAAAATCAAAGAATATCTACTTAGACCACCTATGTTAATGCCACTAATTGTCAGGAAGCCACTAATCTTATACATATCAGCAACCACAACCACCGTTGGTGCCCTCTTAGCCCAGCATGATGAAAAAGGAACTGAGCGGGCCATCTACTACATCAGTAGAACAATGGTAGGGCACGAGCTCAATCACACATAGATAGAAAAAGCTTGCCTAGCACTGGTATTTATAGCTCAGAAATTCAGACACTACATGCTAGCTCACCAAATTAAGTTGATCGCCAAGATAGACCCTCTAAAATAACTTTTGTCAAAAGCAATGCTTATAGGTAGAATGGCTAAGTGGGTAATGATATTGTCCAGGCATGATATCGAGTATGTAGAAAGAAAAGACATAAAGGGACAAGTTATTGCGGACTAGCTAGTAGAAGCTCCCCTCTACACAGACAACCCACTCATATCAGAATTCCTAGACAAGTCCCTTTTCAACCTTGGTGTATCCGACCATTGGAAATTGTACTTCGATGGCTCCCACACACAACATGGATCAGGAGCCGATGTCTTCTTTATCACCCCACAAGGAGATTGCATACCAAGATCTTACAAGTTGGCGTTCCTGTGCACCAACAATATTGCAGAATACGAGGCTTTGACCATAGGTCTCAAAATTGCAGCACAGTGAAGAATCATGGCATTAAAGGTCTATGGGGACTCGCAGCTTATCATCAACCAAGTCAATGGTGAATACCAAATGAAGGATGATAAGCTTGTGAAATACAAAAAGTGGTAGAAAGCCTCAAGGAATCATTCATTGACATCACCTTTGAGCAAATACCAAGGACAAACAACAGAGCAGCAGATGCCATGGCAACCATCGGATCCTTACTGGATATCCCTCACAATGTCTCAAAACATGAATTCTTGGTAGAGTAGCTTCTCATACCCACCTTTGAGGTACCACAGATAGAATATGCGTGTGAAATTGTTGGTCCCGGTGATCTTTGGTATCCTGATATATACACCTAGCTAAGATTAGGAATCCTCCCCACCGACATCACCCCGAGCCTAAAACGAACCTTTGTCAAAAGGTCTTCATGATTCGTCATCCTAGGAGAGATCCTATTCCATAGAAGTATCGATGGAACTTTTCTACGTTGTTTAAAACCTAAGGAGGCCTTGACTGCTCTAACTAAGGTACATAATGGCATGTGTGGTTCACACTCAAGTGGTATGTCCTTAGCTAAGAAGTTGCCGAGAACCGGGTACTACTGGCCAACAATGGAGAGAGAGGCACACAATTTTGTCAGAAGATGCTTGCAATGCCAACAACATGGAGACCTTATTCATGCACCAACTCAAGAACTGCATCCCTTTGTTACACCTTGGTCCTTTTCACTATGGGGGCTCGATCTCATTGGTAAAATCTCACCCACCTCATCTAATGGCCACAAGTTCATCATCACTGCCACTGAATATTTCACAAAGTGGGTCGAAGAAATTCCCATGACCTACATCACGAGAAAAAGAAATCCAAGTTCATCCTGAATTAGCTCATTTGCCGATACGGTGTTCCCCAATCCATTATCTCTAATAATGGGTCACCCTTCAAGAATCAAGATGTTCGTGATTTATGTGAAAAATTTAAAATCCAGCACCGCTTTTCCACTCCATACTATCCACAAGGAAATGGCTAAGCAGAGGCCACAAATAAAACCATCCTGAAAATCCTCAAGAAAATAGTCAATGACTCCGGTCGTGACTGGCATATACAGCTAAATCTCGCCTTATGGGCATAGTGCACCAGTATTCACACACCGATAGGTGCCACCCCATTCTCCTTGGTCTATGGATCAAAAGCGATCCTTCCCATCGAGATCAAGCTCCCGTCACTAAGGATATCACTGCAAAACCTCATCATGGATGAGGATTATGGGGTTACAAGATTGAATGAGCTAGAATTACTAGATGAATGGTGCATGTATGCCTTGAATCATCTATAGGTTTACTAGAATCGCCTGAAACAGAGCTACAACAAGAAGATCAGACAACGTACTTTCCAAGTTGGTGACCTTGTGCTAGAAGAGAACCAAAAGAATATGCCAAACCTAGATACAAAAGGAAAATTTGAGCCCAACTGGCTAGGACCCTTCATCATCATCACAAGTTACAAATCAGGGGTATATCATTTGTCAACACCGGAAGGTGAACCCTTGTAGGAGCCCATGAATAGTTTGCATCTCAAAAAGTTTTATGCCTAAATCTTGCAAGGTATAGAAGCAAAAAATACAAAAACAATCGGAAAAAGTCCTTAAAATATGGTCACCTTGATGAAAACCTGGCAAATGGGCATCTTAGTGACAACAAAATAATCAAAAAAATGCAAAAATCCAAAAAAAAAAAGGGATTGAAAATAGTAAAGAAAAAATTCGTCCTCTAGTGAAAACCACTTCGGTGGTGCTTTGGACAAATACCTTGGTGAAAACCTAGAAAATAGGCACCAAGTGTAAAAAAAGCACCCCCCATCTACAAAGATCTACATGACTCACTCATTCCATCACAAAATCACCCACCCATCCACTCGCATCCATACCATAGCCTGAGTTGGTGTCTGTATCATATTCCACCATGGAACTACTTGGTATCCCTAAGGTCAGTTTGTCCTGCATTTATTGAAGTAGTCTATCACACCACACTAGGGGCATGTTCCTATGTCAGCATCAGATCAGATTCGTGTATATTCTCGAGATCTTCTTCAAATTCATCAAAAATCCAAAAACATCCAAGTTATCAAAAAAATCAAAAACATGTCAAAATATCAAAAAATCTTCAAAAATTTCATCATTGAGTCTTGTCTGTTTTTTCACCTTGTCAAACTACATCATCTCTGAGCTTGAACGTAGGAAAGGTTGATCTTTGATCATCCGCCGAGACAGTTAGGGTCAGTCCTTTAGGCATCCGTCACATTGGCAATCCATTTGCCCATCTAGTCTGGATCTTACTTAGTCCTTTAAGCAATAAAATGGCAATCCATTTGTCCATCTTATCTTTGAGTCAAGTCTGTTGTCAATCGAACTACATGGTATCTACATGTATAACATAGGTAAGGCTAATCTACGGATCAGCTCCCGAGACCCCTAGGATAGGTCTTTAGGTTAGTTCATTTTTCGTAAATCTTGAAAATACCAAAAACATTGAAAAATGTGAAAATACCAAAAACAACCTCAAAACATTTGAAAAAACCAAAATGGTGCATCCATTTCATCTCGCTTTCACCCGTGATTGTCATCACTCATAATAAATCAATCATTGCTTTCACCCTTTGGTGAGTCAGTCAGAAGCAAGTTTAGCAGGTTCCAAAGTGAACACCTAATCGTCAAAGTCTCAAGCCTAAGTCAGTAAGCAAGCACGTTGGTCAACTCAGAGTATCAATAGCTTATCACCCAAATCAGTCCTATCAAAACCCTGATCACAACATGTCCTAGGATGAAGCTTTCCTGTGATGGACATAAGCATTAGGTACGCCTGATAATAGTTAGTCTTGGCTAGTGGTATGAAGAACATTAGCTTGTTTGTTTACTTTATCTTGGTCTTCTTGACTTATCTTATTTTGAACTCATTCCAAGGACCTCTCAATGATGCCTAGACAAAATAGGTTTAGAGAGAAAGGAATGGGGGCAACGATCATTATCTTTTTATTTGTTGTGCTTATGGGATACGCTTGTAAAATAACTTAGTCATGTATATTTTGTTCGGTTTGTAGGGAGGATATTTTGGATATATTGTTGACCACATAGGAAAGCTTTCTTTTCTGTGTTTTGGTCCAAGATATTTAAAATGTCTGAACTACATCCTAAATGAAGTATATATGTTAAGTGTGAACAAGAATACTCTTGTCTGATTTTTGAGTCAAAGTCCATCACACTAGGCACCACGCCATCCTAGTTCTTTGTACGTTGATGCATTGTACCTATGTGTGTTATCAAAAATAATGCAATTGACCCTTTGAAAATCCCAATTCCTAGCAATACAAATCACCATCATAACTAACTCATTAATTCTATGTTCTTCTTTTATCTTCCTTCCACACTAACATGGTATCATAATAGTAATCAAAACATCGCCCATGCATACACCCTGCATCCACATAATCATCAAAACACATGGCATTATATCATTATTTTAAGTTATGAGGAATAATATAAATTTGTTATTCTAAACATCTTAAAACAGCATCGCACCATACAATTCATTTTCATTCATTACCATTTGCATCCATTACCATCGCTAGTATGCATTACATCCATAAAACATGAAAAATATACAAAAAATAAATGCATCCATTACATACATCATAAGGATAGAAACATGCAAAGAGTGAGATTCCCCACAAAATCCATCTATTAAAGCTAAAATTAGGAAAATGAAGAACACAACACAAAAGATAAACTTAAATCCTAATAAAAGCTAATAGAATGATGATCCCATGGGGGAATTGGTTCCAATGGAATGCTACAATTGACCCTTTCCCAATTCCTATGTTGCAATGTGCGTTGATTGAATCAATGGTCAAATCTCCAAAGAGATTTGAGCATAATCTTGTTATAATCTATGAAAAAATGATGGATGGTTGGAAGCAATGAGCAAAATTAGTTCTCAATTGAAGAGAGTAACTTTGCATGTAAATTGTGGATGAAGATTGAGGAGAAGGGTCTCCAATTTATAGACTTCTATTTTGAAGAAGTGAGCAAGATTGAGCAATGTGGGATAAAAGATAATCCAATGGCATTGTGCCACTTGTCCACATGTGATTGGATCACGAATGAGCACATTTTGGCCAAAGTGCCAATAAATGCAATTAGGTGGCATTTCAAATTTGAGAAATGACATGTTGGAGAGGGAAAAGGAATGAAGTTAATGTCACTTAGCTCAAGGTCAAGGACATGTAAGAGGATTTAAATGCCTTGTTGGAAGGACCAAGTCCACTTGGCCTTTTTGAATTCAAAAGAGGAATATTCCCTTTTTGATGCTTTGTGAGGGAAAATATAAGAATTAATAAATCAATGTAATTGATTTATTGTGCCACTTGCATTCTCTAGAGGATTTTAGTGAGAGGGATTAAGTTAATCTATGTTTTGATTAATTTAATGAAGAATTAGTTGATATGACAATTTAAGACTTAAATAGATGAATTAATTTAAATCAGAATTGAGAGGAAATGGTTTATTAAATAAATGATTTGATTTATTTAATTAGGAAGGAATATGTTGGATTAAATAAGGTTTTAATTTATTTAATTTAGTAGAGGACCTTAGAGATTTTAATTAAATAAAATGATTTATGAAATTAAACAGAAATGTAAGGTTGATTAAATTAAATTGATTAATTTTAATCAAAGGAGGTGATAGACTTAATCCAATAAGTAGTGATTTATTGAATTAAAAGATAGAAAGTGATGAAATGCTGAGAATGTGATTTAAGAAGAAGCATTGTTAGTAATTGGGATCAGGTGTGCCAAAACGAAGTTGTACATTTTCCATGTCTACATTAACAACGACTAAATAATGAGATATTTTGGTGTCCAAAGGGATGTATTTTATTCGATAGTGTTTGAAGAAGTAAATATGTATTTGATTATTTGTCAAGCCTCATTGTGGTGTGGTCTATAAACAAGTTAGAACCACCAATATAATGACTAGAATAATAGTTTTGGGAAAAAGTTTGTAAAATGGATTAAAGTTTCCTTATCTCCATTTGGTCTACTATATATGGTTTATTTAGAAGTGATTATTTATCCATATTAACTATTTTGAGGGTCCAATACTGAGTAAAATAACTTTAGGGATCAATATTTTATTAAGGTAACATTAATGTAGAATTATCTATATAGTATTTTTAAGTGGAAATATTAATCGAAAATATATTATAGCACTTAACATCTCTAGGAAATACTATCAATGTTTTCATTTGTAGGCACTTAGTGCCCTCCAATGGATGGTGATATTTTAATTTCCTTTGTGGAATCATGTTACTATTTGATATTATTGTGAATCTATATGGAAATCACCTTGCAGTTCATGGGCATTAACAATTTGATGATACTATGCTAGATTATTATAACCATATCATGATGATCTCTTGGAAAATAGGTGACTAACTTTTACCTTTCGAGAAAAGTAGAGTTTTCCTCTAGTTGGAGGAAAAAAACAAAGGATTATTTTATTAAGGATAAAAGGCATATACTCTCCATCGATTTTCACTTCTAAAAGCTAAGGGTTATTCTTCTTGTTATATCACAATGCTAGAGAAAAATATAAATGAAATCAAAGGTTAAGAGTATTACTACTAATTATATTAAATGAGTGTACTTTATCATATGATAATTTCCTTCCTATAGGATTGTCCATTTCCTTAAGTATAGCCACAACATTGATCATGCTTAAAGACCATTCATAAATAGGGTGTTATGTCTATTGATGTTCAAAGGATTTTTATGTGGCCTTGTTGATTGGATAATGTCTATTGACATCTTAACATGAGAACCTTGATATGGGAATCATCATGTGAATGGAGGAAGGATAATAGATCTATAGTGAGCCATAATATGGTTGCATACTAAATGGAAGGTAACTATTATTTAATTTGGTTATGTTGTTGAAATTAAGTTAACAGATAAACCTATGAGATTATACATCCAACATCGCTTGAGACCTTATTATTGACCACCATGGCCATATTTAGTATAAATAAATTACCCAACCAATGAACTACACTATTATAAGAATATAGAGTGCACCATAGGGTAAAGGAAATTAGAAGATAGAGAATATTATTAGTAATATTAGTAATGAGTTATGCTTTCGTATATTTGTCTAATGGATGTAGTATTTCCAAATTTATTAAGTAGGATTTAGACATTGACTATAAATTAAAACAAGCTCATAAATACTATTGCACATCCTTTGAAGATATATATTGACCCCTTGAGTATAAGAGATTCAATATTTAACCTATTATAGAAGTTTCAAATGGAATGATTTCCTATGGCTTGTGTGAACCAAGTTAATGTTATATTAAGTAATAAGTATATCCCCTAGGTTATTGAGATGAACCTATAAGAGAGTTAGGATGTTCAAACAAGATTATAAATAAAATGGGTGGAGTTTGATCCAATAAATCACTATCCTTAAGAGGGGGAGTGTTAGAAAAACCTTGATTATGGGAAATATAAGAATAGGCATTGCTTGAGAGACCTTCTAAGGAGAGCTATGTATGAATTTGATATGTTTGGAAGTGGGTAGGTAGGTTCTCCATGGGTGAAGGATGTACTTGTGACCTAAATTTTTTAGGGGGAGGGTTTAGGGGGGATAACTCCAAGATTTGGGGTTGTTCCTATATGGATTTTATCTTTCCTCCTTCGTAAGCTTCGATTTGAGGCTATATGGGTAAAAATGCGTATGAATGAGTTAAGGAAATTTATAAACATGTATTTAATACATGATGTGATTTGAATTGTAAGTTAAACTAAGTAATAGATTTAACTAGTTATATTTGGTATTTGATTATATGCATGTGATGGGTAAATTCCATCTCATGTTGTTCCATGTAACTTTTATGTGTTGTGAAAACTAACTTCATATCTAGAGGTCTCTATGTATAGGCCCATGTATCTATTGATTGTGATTGTGATTCATGTTATGTGTGAATTGCGCAAGTGTGAACCTCTAAGATATTTGAGTAGTGAGAGGAAGTCATTGGATTGTGCCAATGATCAATGTCTAGGCTATTGCTAGGGACTAGTTGAAAATCACCTAGTTTATGGAGGTGAAGGTTTCTATGGGATACATTGGTTATGTGATACGATAATGGTTGCATGGGTAGGTACCTATCTATGTGGGTAGCAATAATCTAGGGATAACCTTTATATCAACGGGGTTCATTGGCTATCACCAAGGGCATAAAAGTGACTAATTCCAAGTGTTACCAAGGATTGTGAAAAATATAATTGACAATATCACTAAGGTCACAAGGTGGTATATGTTGAGAGATACTTCTTCTTGCGTGGAAAAGCTTGTTTCCAATGGCCTATAGGTGAATGAGGTCAGAATCCACCAAGATATGGTAGGTTCACTACTTATGGAAAGCCTTGGGATGGTGGACGGACTCATGGTATAGTATGGGATGCATCATATCCCCTTCCTAGTTGTTAGAATATATAATTGGCCTTGCTGGGTTGAGGATGGACTCCTGGTGGAGTATGGGATGCACCAAATCCTCTTCCCATTTCTCCAATGGTGAAGAATACTTTAGGAAAAGATAAGACCCATGGTGTAGTGCACAATGCACTAATATTGTTTCTATCTGGGATGCATTATGGATATGTTTTAGTCAACCATTGTGATGTGTTAGCTAGTTATTGTGTATGTGATGTATGATGGAGCTAATCACTATGTATGTGATATATGTTGGAGCTTGTCACTATATATGTGATATAAGTTGAATCTTTTCACTGTGTATGTGATATATGTTGGAGATTGTTATTGTGCATATGATGTATGTTGGAACTCGTTACTATGTATATGTGATGTATATTGGAGCTTTTCATTGTGTTTGTGATGTATGAAGGATCTCATCACTGTGTATTTGTGATGTATGTTGGAGCCAGTCACTAATGTAATTATGACATGTGTATGAGCCAATCATTTTTGTACTTGTGATGTGCATATGATCTAATCACCATTGTACTTGAGATCTATGTATGATCTAGTCACTGTTGAACTTATGATGTGTATGAACTATCCAAATTGTGTATATGGAGGTATGATCGTGATAGTCAATGTGTAAGAATTTTGGGATTATATTATATTATTCCTCTAGTGAATATGGTGAATGTTTGTACACTAATTCTTGGTAATGTTTGAAATAGACCCAACACTTGATCAAAAAATTATAATTATATTATAATTGACTAAGTGATAACTTATATTTAATGAATAGTTTTGGTTTAAATGTGCGATCAAATATCTCATGCAAGAGGAGAGAATGAACTCCCTCTCAAATTGTGGGGAAAACTACAATTCCTTTGATTCCCATGAGGGGATACATAAGAAGGGTCACCATGAACCCTTGAGGTTTAGGTTTGGGTCTAGGAATGACCCTAGTCATAGGAGCTTAGCACTTTTGAGTGTAAGAATAGAAGTGTGATGTTGATTGTTGTTACCATGGTGAATGATGAACTATTAAAATTAAGACTTCTAATTTAATATGTAGTATGTTTGGTTGATTAAGTTGGTAGTTGATGCAAACTAAATTAAACAAAATAAAAATATTAACACCAAAGGGAAATTTTTTATATATGAATAGTCAAGAGGATGGATAAAGCTAGATTTTAAAAGCTTCTCTATATTAGTCTTGAATAATAAATAAACCTTGGGATTCATCTTTTGTATCTTTTGTTTAATAGGCTTAGCATTAGGACATAGAATGATACTGTGAACCACCACAAACTCATCAATACCAAGCATGTCCTCATATGACCAAGCGAAGATATTAGGATGAGTATACAATAAAAATAGAATGTTGTTTAAACTCTTCTTAAGATAGGAATATTCCGATCTTAATTACCTTTTTAGAATACTAAGGATCCATGAGAATATTAGTAGTATCCCCTTTGAGGAGAGCAATATGATCTTCAAGATGGGAAATAACAACATCATCATCAAAATTAGACAAAAGGATATTCCTCGTCAATGCCCATAACAGATTATCTAAAGTATGCTTGTTTGTTCAAGCAATATGAGAATTATTGTTTATGGTGATAAGAGGGTAAGTGAGATAAAAAACCTAAGAATTATTATAGTGCTTAATCCAAAGAGAAAACATCTAGAGGAATGTTTTTAGACTCCACTTGACATTCAACAAATTCAAGATAAACTAGATCAAGAAACTTGATAGAAATTATGTTGACACTCCACCATGGTTTCTACTTAGACTATTCATGAGACAAAACAAGCCCCAAGTTATGATTACAAGGTATATATTCTATAGGTGCTTAAATTCCTTGTTCATTATGCCCACAAACCTTACCTCCATAACCATAATTAGAGAGGAGTTTGAAGCCAGGGCCATAACATGGTTGCAAATCCTAAGATGGAGGAGGATCTACATAGAGAGAATCATTCCAAAAATGGGGATCATACTCCTCTACATGATCACAATCAACTTCCTTGATGGGAGTAAAAACATTAACCTCCTTAACAAAAGCCTAGTTATCTTCCTCAACGGGGGTAAAATCATTCTCCTCAATAAGAGTAGGATAGATTTCCTCAATGGGAGGACAATAGGCTTGATTAGTAGAGGTGTATGATATTTTTGGAATGTCTAGATGGATAGGATCAAATTTTTACTCGCCAATAAGTAATTTAGTAAAGTCAAATGACCCCCAATCATCACCAAGGCATACATTTGATTTAGAAGAAGAAGTAGAAGGAATAGTCTTAGGATTCTTCAGTTAAGGATGATTTTCTTCAGGGGCACCCATCTCAGGATTAGCTTTCAAAGCAGAACCATTGAAGAGGATGTCAACGCATTAGAAGATAACAATGAAATACAATTTTTAAGAGTAGAAGCAACTAAGGTCTAACAAATAGCTTCTATTTCACAAAGGTGTATAGAATCAAGGCCAACCTTGATTGTAATTACTTCGTTATTAGCAACAAATTTTATAGAATGATATAGAGTAAAAGTTACAAGACCTAAAGAGTGAATCTAGTGTCTTCCCAAGAGAATTTTGTAAGGCAAAGGTCTTGATATAATGTAAACCAAGGTGGGTATGGTAACAAGTCCCAAACTCAAAGGAAATATTATTGTGCCTAGGGCTTGTTGACCAACATTATCAAATCCATGAATATACAAAGAAGAAGTAGTAAGATAAGAAGAATCAATTTTAATATTAGGTAGTATTTCAATGCTACATACATTGAGAGTTGAAATGGTATCAAGGAGAACATTCCTAATACAAAATTTGTTAATGTTAAATATAACCATTAGAGGACCTTCTCGATTATTTAGTTTTAGAGGTCAGAGTTCCTATCGATAAAACATAATATTTGGTGAATCCACATGAATATGAGTCATCAATGTATTAACATATGCTAGCCTAGAAGAAGAAGGAAAGATGATATTTTGCAAGGCTTCCTAGAAAATACCTTGATAAATCAGAGAAAAATGAAGCAAATTCATAATGAGATATTGGTAGGAGTAGCATGAAGTTGATTGAAGAGAACATAATCACTAGGTTCTTTAGCAGCAAGTTTAGGTGCTAGAGGAAGACTTAATTGAGAAGGTGGTAAATTAGGTTGATTAAAATTTTGTTAATTCCTTCTAGTGTTGTATGTATGAGCTACCTCATTGTAAGAGGAATTTGTAGCTTTTAAGAATCTCATATAAAGGTCTGATGATTCATTAGAGACTAGAACCCCATGAATAGAATGAATTATTTTAGGAGATGGGCTAGCCAAAGTCACATAAATGATTGGTCTCTTAGGCCTTTGAGGAGCTACAAATATTACAACTACATTCAAGGAATCTTTGACTTGCGAAGATGAAGTAGATGGTTGTGATAAAGAAGTTTGTTCAAGAGATCTATGGATAGGAGAAGATGCATCTAAGAAGTCATCTAGGGCATCATCTAACATATTGAAATCTTCCTTAGAAAAGGAATTATTGAAAGCAATAAAATTTTGAAGAAAAAGATTTGACATGATTTTACTTCACGTTGGGTTCACCAAAACATGATGGTGAGATTCACTACTCCCAAGTCCCAATAAAAATAGGGACTAGAGGGAGAGAATGGCCCTCAATCACCTCAATTTACAAAGATCAAGTGATGGAGGTACAAGATGAAAGATATTACAAAAATGTAATGAAAGGAAATGCTAAGCTAAGAAGAGGAAACTACAATTTAATAGAAATTGATAATAGATTACAAAAAACTAATTACATGAATAGAAAAAGGATGACTCAAAAAATATGCTCATCAGAGGATAGAGTTGTGGTCAATGGATGCTAGTGCATCACACAAATTTTTGTGCCCCATGTTGTTGTCCCTATCAAATTAGGAGCTAAATACCAAAAAATCAACAAACACCCACCTCTTCAAATTTAGAAACTTGCACACAACCAAGATGCGGAAAAGTGTTGGGGCTATTTCAAGGCTTTCCTTAATCAAAACCTCATTTTGGTGTTTCCAAATCCACAAACAACCAAATAGATAGAAAAATAGACAAGACGTTTAATAAGGTAGATGATATGTGGTAAAGACAAACCCCACTATGGAGGAGAACACGTATCACAAATAAATAGATAGATAAGAAAAATATAATTGTAAATAGACAAGACAAGATAATGCAATGAGAGAGTATTAACAACAATTTGTGGCTCCCTCTTGGATTGATAGATGAGAAGTTGAATGCTTGTAAGAGAGAATTGGTTGTTGATGAGACGTGAATCTGATAGAGCTTCAACGTAGAGAAGAGATGTAGAAGAGAAGAGAGTGAGAGAGAAAGTTGGGGAGAAAAATGGTAAGAAAGAATGAGAATGAAGGTGAAAGAAGGATTTTTGTGAAGTTGCATGAGTGAGAAGATTTTTTACACCCACAATTCTTCCATGATGATACGTTTGATGGGAAAGGTTTAGGAGATTCTCTCATTTAAAATCAGAAAGTTTAGGGATGCTAGTGCATCGTGTGAATATTTGCATGTCACGTAGGCGTGCAACTCACAACTTTGTAAGAAATCAGATGGTGGACTTATAATGCTTCATAATTATCCCTTATAGAGTTGGAATCATGAAATTTTGACTCATAAGTATCTTGTAATAAATTCAACTAGGCATCATAAATACAATAGTCTAAATGAACAAGTGTGAAATTTCCACATGGTGTAGTTTTATGACACTACACAATCAGACTTTCAGGGACTTTTGCACTGAGCATGGTTTGTAACATAACCTTAGAGCTCCATACAACCCTCAGTAGAATGGTGTTGTTGAGCGAAAGAATACAAATTTATGGGAGATGGAAAATTGTATGATTCAATCACAAGATATAGATTCTTCATTCTGGGATGAGGTAGTGAATTGTGCTAATTACATTCAGAATTAGATGCCTCATAAGGTATTGTGACATATGACTCCTATGGAGGCTTGAACCCATGTTAATCCTGATGTATCTTCATTTAGAGTTTCAAGTAATAAGGCTTGGGCATACATTCTAGATTCTCAACGAAAATCCATGGAGAGAAAAAGTTGACCACTCATATAATTTTTTGGCTACTGTTAGGATGTTAAGGAATATATAGATTGTTTGATCCTAATTCTAGAGAGATCTTGTTTCTATGAGATGTCTAGTTTGATGAGTAATTTCATCAGATGGATTCTTCATCACCAACTTCCCCCTCACTGCCTATTCCTCCCACTTAATCTCTTCAGGATTCATTAGCTCTTGAGGATGTTGATGATCCACCTTCACCACAAACTCTAGATATTCAAACTTCACCTAAGTGGGCTCACAATACTCTTTATGTAGCTAGGTATTTGGAAGGTGATCCTGTAGATTCCTATCGTACTCGTTCACAAAAATCAAGTCATGCCATTTCAAATGATCCTCAAAAGTTTTCAACTGTGACAAGTTCTCTTGAGTGGGATAGGGCCATGGAGGAGGAGTATTATTCATTGATGAAGAATAATTCTTGGGATCTTTCTCATCTTCCTAAGGATTCGTTTGGTGCAAGTGGCTGTACCATACCAAATATGTTGCAGATGGTTTCATTGATAAGTATAAGGATCGTCTTGTTCAGAAGGAGTTTTCTCAAGTTGAGGGAATTAACTATTTTGAGACCTTTTCTCTTGTTTCCAAGATGGATTCTATTTGCCCTGTACTTTCTCTTGAAGATTCACATGGATGGATAGTTTACTAGATGGATGTGAAGAGTTACTTCTAGCATGGTGATCTTCATGAGGAGACTTATTTGGAGCAATCATAGGGGTTTGTGCAGGACTCTTCAATTGTTTGTAGGCTTCATTATTCATTATATGGTCTCAAACAAGCCCACCCATCGATCTTGGTATGAGAAGATGGACTCTTTTTTGCTTCTTTTGGCTTCACACAATATCATTTTGATCTCATAGTACACATTTAGAGATAGGAGGGTGATATTTCAATTCTAATGCTATATGTAGATGATTTGAATCTTATAGGTGGCTCATCCTCCATGATTCAAAGTGTTTAGTGAACTTTGATGGAGCAATTTGAGATGATAGATCTCAAAATTCTACACTATTGTTCTAGTTTACAGGTTTTTTAGTCTTTGGAGGGGATTTCTATATTTTAGCAAAAGAATGCTCTTGATATGCTTCAGAGATTTGGCATGCTTGATTACAAGCCTTCCCCCATACCATTTCAATCAGGTGTTGTATTTTCTTTCACTTGTACTAATCCTTTAGTAGATGCTAAATTATAAAAGTAATTGGTTGGTAGTTTGTTGTACTTGAAACATTCAAATCTTGATCTTTCTTTTGCATTTGGTCTTGTCTCCCGATTCTCACATGATCCACATGAGATCCATAAGCAAGTTGCTAAACACATTTTGAGGTATATTCAGGGCACATCTCATTAGGGAATTCATTATACATCAAGAGCTTCTTAGATTGTTGGTTTCACTAACTCAAGTTGGGTTGGTGATGTCAATGATAGGAAGTCTACCTCTATCTTTGTTTTTTTCCTTGGTTCTGGTCCCATTGCATGGTCTTACAACAAGCAATCTTCTATTTCTTTATCATCTATAGAGGTCGAGTACCAAGCAATAGTTTTAGCTAGCCAAGAGTTTCTATGGCTTCATTAATTGATGAATCAGTTTGGTTTTGTTCATGATAGTTCTACTATTTATTAGTGTGATAATTAGAGTTACATTGACATTTCACATAACCCAGTGGAGCATCAGAGGAAAAAACACACTGATATCCACATGCACTTCATTTGGAAGATGATTCAAGATAAATTTCTCATCTTGGAGTACATTCCTATAGAGGAGAAAAATGCAAACATCTTCATGAAACCTTTGGCATCACCTCATTATCTTCAATTGTGATTGATGCTTGCAGTGAAGGAATTTTTCCTTTGGGGTATTCACTAGGCCTTCCTTCCTTGATTTTTTTTTCATGCATTCTTTCATCTATTTTTTGGAGAGGAGTTTTTCCCATGGGGTTTTCTCCTTTTATTTTATTTTTGAGAGATATTTAGTTTGTACATGGGTTCCTCATCAGACCTAGTTATGGGGACCCTTCTTTTCTTTTCAAGCAGTCTTCCTTAGTTTTTTAGCTTCCCCATAAGTTCATCTTGAGGGGGTGTTAGAATAATAGGTTATCACCTAATTAATTAATTCATATTGATTAATTACTAAGTTACCAGTTCGAGTGTGGGTTCAGATATAGGTATGGGTATAGGTATTGATGATACAATTTTTTTTTTCCTTGGGTATGATTACGGGAAATATATTTAATTTATAAACTTATACATGGGTAATTGCACAAATATGGCTCCCAAAAAGGGGACTTAAGTGGACAACTTTTTTTTGAAATCAGGAAATACTGACCTTGGATGTGAAATTGAGGATAGTTACACTCAAAATTTTGAGATGGAACAAAAAAAAGGATCAAAGTGCTCTAAGTCTACTTTCTAAACTACTAAAATTTTTTTGCAAAATGGTTGATATTAAGGGGTTCAAAAGAGGGACGTACACAAACTGGTGTTGTTTTTGTCACAAAAACATAACATAACAACTCTTTTACGATCCTCGTATGGTGAAATTTTTTTTAGTATTTATAAAATCGTAATGATCAAAAGTTAGCTAATAGTATGTAATTGATGCATGATTTTTCTGATAATTTTTTAATGAATATTTGATTTTTTACTAATTTTCGAAGTGGACATTTCCTGAAAAAATAGAATTTTGGTCATGCTACCCCTACAAATTTTGGAAACTAATTGAATTTATTTTATTTATTTTTTTAAATTTGTAGAATGGAGTCTAGTTTATAAAAATATAATTTATTTGAAAATTCGATGAACGGTTAATTTATAATTAAAAAAATACTAAACACTGCTTTTTGGCAAAAAAAAGACATACAAATAAAATAAATTATGGATGAAAGGCTTAACTTTTTCAGAAAGTGAAAAAAATTACATTGTTGGATAGCTAAGAGAGAACCCAACATTACCCATGTTTTCACTTTTTTAGATATTGAACCACATGCAATCCTAATGGTGAGCACAAACTCAATTATGTGAAATATGGTAATTTTTTAAAAACATGTCTCTGGTCATTGGGAATGACTTCCAAGCCTTTGGGTTGGTATTCCAAGGAAACTACCAAGCTTAAGGCTTGAGAATTCCAAAAGGAAAGATATAACGTGAGCGCACTATAATGTGCTCACGATATATTTCAGTTTTCACATTGTTTTTTCTTCTGCGGAAAACAAGTCAACTAAGAGGTAACGCGAGCGCATTAGAATGTGCTCGCATTATGTCCTGGTTTATGTTAAATGCCAATATATTGAATGTATGCTGATATATTTGTATTTTTCTATGTCACGTATGCATACTTGTATGTATGTACGTATGCATGTATGTATCATTGCATATATATTGTATGTATGTATGTAAGATTTTATCTACACATGTATGTATGTATTTACGTATGTATTTAAAGGGAGGGATAATTTAGAGAGAGAGAGTCTAGAGATATGGAGAGGGGGTGGAAAAGAGAGTTTAAAAGAGAGGGAGTGTGAGAGAAGGGGTTGGAGTGAGAGGGACTTAGTTAGGTATGGTGGGAGGGATAGAGGGAGGGAGAGAGAGAGGGGAGAGAGGAGAGGGGAGAGAGAGAGAGAGAGATAAAGAGAAAAAGAGAGTTATGTAGGTAGGGTGCCAAAGGGAGAGACTTGGAGTGTGAGGGGGTGAGAGGGAGAGACTTGAGAGATAGGTAGTGAGATGGAGTGTGAAAGAGAGGCAGTGTGAGAGAGAGAGGGAGTGGGAGAGAGGGAGTGAGAGACCTAAGAGAGGGAGAGGGTGTGGGAGGGAGTGACCTGATAGAGGTAGAGAAAGAGGGGGGTGGATAGGGGTTGAGGGTATAGGGTTGAGAGATTAGGGTGGAGGACCTATAGGGTTGATGGGTTTTAGGGTATTAGGGTTTAAGGTTTGAGGGTTGAAGGAATAGGGTTGGTGGTAGAGGGTAGTTGGTTGAGGGTATTGGGTAGAAGGTTTAAGGGTTTAGGGCTGAAGGGTTTAGGGTTAAGGGTTTACTTGGTTGAGGTTAGAGGATTTAGGGTATAGGTTTGAGGGTATATGGTTGAAGGATTAGGTTCAGGGTCCAATGTAAGGCATAGAGGGTTTAGGGTTTAAGGATTGAGGGTTGAGGGATTAAGGGTTAAGGGTTGAGAATTGAGGGTTGAGGGTTTAATGCATATGGTAGAGGTTAGAAGGTAGAGGGTTTAAGGGTTGAGGGTTGAATATTGAGGGTTTAAGGTTTAGGGTTGAGGGTTGAGGGTATAGGGTATAATGTCGAGGGGTTAGGGTTGAGGGTCCAATATATAGGGTAGCTATTATAAGGGTTGAGGGTTTAGGGATTAGGGTAGATATTTTTCTTAGATTTAACGGTGTAAGGGTTGATGGATTAGGGTTTAGGGTAGAGAGTATTGGGTTGAGGGTAGAGGCTAGAGGCTAGAGGGTTTTAGAGTTTAGGGTTTAAGGGTTGAGGGTTGAGGGTCAAGGGTTTAGGGTTGAGTTTTTAAGGGTTGAGGGTTTAATGGTCAAGAGGGTTTAGGAATTAGGGTAGAGAGTTTATTAAGTGGGTTTAAGGGTTGGAGGATTAGGGTTGAGGGTAGAGGGTAGAGGATTGATGGTAGAGGGTAGAGGGTTTATTTTTTAGGGTTTAAGGGTATAGGGTTTAGGGTTGAGGGATTAAGAGTTTATAGAGTAGAGGGTATAGGGTTTGAGAGATTAGGGTTTAAGGATTAAGGGTTTACTTGGTTGAGCGTAGAGGGTTTAGGGTATAGGTTTGAGGATATATGGTTGAAGGATTAGGTTCAAGGTCCAATGTAAGGAGTGGAGGGTATAGGGGTAGAGGGTTTAGGGTTTAAGGATTGAGGGTTGAGGGATTAAGGGTTGAGGGTTGAGAATTGAGGGTTGAGGGTTTAATGTATAGGGTACAGGGTATAGGGTATAGGGTATAGGGTATAGGGTATAGGGTTGAGGGTTTAAGGTTCAAGAGGGTAGAGGGATTAGGGTAGAGAGTTTACTAAGTGGGTTTAAGGGTTTGAGGATTAAGGTTGAGAGTAGAGGTTAGAGGATTGATGGTAGAGGGTAGAGGGTTTATAGGTTAGGGTTTAAGGGTTTAGGGTTTAGGGTTGATGGATTAAGAGGTTATATAGTAGAGGGTATATGGGTTGAGGAATTTGGTTTAAGGGTTGAGGGTTGAGGGATTAAGAGTCTATAGGGGTTGTGGGATTAGGGTTGAAGGCTTGAGGGTTTAGGAATTAATAGGGTATAGGGTTTAAGGGATTAGGGTTTAAAGGTTGAAGGTTGAGGGTAGAGGGATTAAGGGTCAAGAAGGTTGACGGATTAGGGTAGAGAGTTTACTAAGTGTGTTTAAGGGTTGAGGGTATTGGATTGATGGTAGAGGGTTTACAGGTTAGGTTTTAAGGGTTTAGGGTTTAGGGTTGAGGGATTAAGAGGTTATAGAGTAGAGGGTATAGTGGTTGAGATATTAGGGTTAAAGGGTTTAAGGGTTGAGGGTTGAGGGTTGAGGGTTGAGAGATTAAGAGGTATAGGGGTTGAGGGATTAGGGTTTAAGGGTTGAGGGATTAAGAGGGTATAGGGGTTGAGGGATTAGGGTTTAAGGTTTGAGGGATTGAGAAGGTATAGGGGTTGAGGGATTAGGGTTGAAGGGTTGAGGGTTTAGGTATAGGGGTTAGGGGATTAGGGTTGAAGGGTTGAGGGTTTAGGGATAAGGGTTGAGGGTTGAAAAATTAAGAGGGTATAGGGGTTGATGGATTAGGGTTTAAAGGTTGAAGGTTGAGGGATTAAGGGTCAAGAGGGTTGAGGGATTAGGGTAGAGAGTTTACTAAGTGGGTTTAAGGGTTGGGAGATTAGGGTTGAGGGTAGAGGGTAGAGGATTGATGGTAGAGGGTAGAGGGTTTACGGATTAGGGTTTAAGGGTTTAGGGTTTAGGGTTTAGGATTGAGGGATTAAGAGGTTATAGAGTATAGGGTATAGGGGTTGAGAGATTAGGGATTAAGGGTTGAGGGTTGAGGGATTAAGAGGGTATAGGGGTTGATGGATTAGGGTTTAAGGGTTGAGGGTTGAGGGTTGACGGATTACGAGGGTATAGCGGTTGAGGGATTAGGGTTAAAGGGTTGAAGGGTTGAGGGTTGAGAGATAAGGGTTGAGGGTTGAGGAATTAAGAGGGTATAGGGGTTGAGGGATTAGGGTTTAAAGGTTGAAGGTTGAAGTTTGAGGGTTGAGGGATTAAGAGGGTATAGGGGTTGAGAGATTAAGAGGATATATGGGTTGAGGGTTGAGGGTTGAGGGTTGAGGGATTCAGGTTTAAGGGTTGAGGGTTAAGGGTTTAGGGTTAAGGGTTCACTTGGTTGAGGTTAGATTGTTTAAGGTATAGGTTTGAGGGTATATGGTTCAAGGATTAGGTTTAGGGTCCAATGTAAGGGGTAGAGGGTATAGGGGTAGAGGGTTTAAGGATTGAGGGTTGAGGGATTAAGGGTTGAGTGTCGAGAATTGAGGGTTGAGGATTTAATGTATAGGGTATAGGGTATATGGATTAGGGTAGAGAGTTTACTAAGTGGGTTTAAGGGTTGGGGGATTAGGGTTGAGAATATAGGTTAAATGATTGATGGTAGAGGGTAGAGGGTTTATAGGTTAGGGTTTAAGGTTTTACAATTTAGGGTTGATGGATTAAGAGGTTATAGATTAGAGGGTATAGGGGTTGAGGGATTATGGTTTAAGGGTTGTGGGTTTAGGGTTGAGGAATTAAGGGATTAGGGTTGAAGGGTTGATGGTTGAGTGATAAGGATTGAGGGTTGAGGAATTAAGAGGGTATATGGGTTGCAGGATTAGGGTTTAAAGGTTGAAGGTTGAGGGTTGAAGGATTAAGGGTAAAGAGGGTTGAGGGATTATGGTAGAAAGTTTACTAAGTGGGTTTAAGGGTTGGGGGATTAGGGTTGAGGGTAGAGGGTAGAGGATTGATGGTAGAGGATTTATAGGTTAGGGTTTAAGAGTTTAGGGTTTAGGGTTGAGGGATTAAGAGGTTATAGAGTAGAGGGTATAAGGGTTGAGGGATTATGATTTAAAGGTTGAAGGTTGAGGGGTGATGAATTAAGAGAGTATAGAGGTTGAGGGATTAGGGTTGAGGGTAGAGAGTATTGAGTTGAGGGTACATAGTTTTAGAGTTTATGGTTTAAGGGTTAAAGGGTTGAGGTTAACCCTCTACCCTTTATCTCTCTATCAGTCAGTCTCTCCCTCCCTCTATATCTCCATCTCTCCCACTATTTATTTCTCCCACTCTCCCCTTTTCCCACTCTCTTCCACTCTCTCTTTCTCCCACTCGCTTCCACTCTCTCTTTCTCCCACTCTCCCCTTCTCCCACTCTCCCACTCTCTCCTACTCTCTCTTTCTACCACTCTACCCCTCTCTCCCTCCCTCTCTATCTCCATCTCTCCCACTCCCTCTCCCTCCCTCTCTCCCTCTTACTCTCCCACTCCCTCTCCCTCCCACGCTCCCTCTCACTCCCTCTCTCTCACTCTCTCCCTATCTCCCTCTCCCTTTCTCCCTCCCTCCCTCCCTCCCTCTCTCTCTCTTTCTCTCCCACTCTCCCTCTCCCTGTTTATCTCCCACTTTATCTTTCTCTCCCACTCTTCCTCTCTCCCTCTCCATGTTTCTCTCCCAATTTCTATTTCTCTCCCACTCTTCCTCTCTCCCTCTCCCTCCCTCCCTCACTCTCCCTCCCTCCCTCCCTCCCTCTCTCTTTTTCTCTCTCACTCTCTCTTTCTCTCCCACTCTCCCCTCTCCCTCCCCTCCATCCCTTCTCTCTTTCTCTCCCACTATCTCTTTCTGTCCCAATCTCTCTCTGCCTCTTTCTCTCCACTCTCTCTTTCTCCCACTCCCTCCCTCCCTCACTCTCCCTCCCTCCCTCTCTCTCCCTATTTTTCTCCCACTCTCTCTTTCTCTCCCACTCTTCCTCTCCCTCTTTCTATCCCACTCTCCCCCTCTTTCCCTCCCTATCTATATTCATATCTCCCACTATCTCTTTCTAAACCTCTCCCTCTCCCTTTCTCCCTCTCCCCCTCTCTCTCTCTTCTCTCTCTCTCTCTCTTTCTCTCCCACTCTCTCTTTCTATCCACTCTCCACTCCCCCTCTCCCCCTCCCTTCCTTCTTTCCTCTCCTCCTCCCCCTCCCTCTCTCCCTCCTCTCTCCCAATATCTCTTTCTCTCCCTCTTCCTCTCTCCCTCTCCCTCCCTCTCCCTTTTTCTCTCCCACTATATCTTTCTAACCCTCTCCCTCTCCCTCCCTCTCCCCCTTCCTCCTTCCATCTCTCCCTTCCTCCCTCCCTCCCTCCCTCCCTCCATCTCTCCCTTCCTCCCTCTCTCCCTCCCTCCCTCTCTTTCTCTCTTTCTCCTCCTCTCCCTCCCTCCCTCCCTCTCTCTCCCTCTTTTTGTCCCACTCTCTCTTTCTCTCCCACTCTTCCTCTCTTCCTCTCCCTCTTTCTCTCCCACTCTATGCCTCTCTCCCTCCCTACCTATCTCCATCTCTCCCAATATCTATTTCTAGCCCTATCCCTCTCCCTCTCCCTCCCTCTCTCCCTTCCTCCTCCCTCTCCCTCCCTCCATTCCTCCCTCCCTCTCTCTCCCTCTAAAACAAAGAGGGAGAAAATAAATATATTAAGAAAACCATATTTCATATAAAGTGTGAATGTTTTGAAGAAGTAGAGATGCTACCATTTTAGGAAGAACTAATGCACTCACATTATAATGCGAGTGTGTTTTGTATTCCACCTAAAATGGTAAAAAATCGAATATACCCATGATGTCAAGGCCCACAATCTGCATATTCTCCTGATTCTGCGCGTGCTCCAAAAAAAAAGTAGCCTTCTGATGATGTTGTGAAGTGTGCAAGCATGTTTTTCACATTCCATCACCTTTTCCATGATCTTTCTACCACCTTTGCATGAAATAGAATAGTTTCCACATTGAAAGACATATAATATCAATTGAAGTTTGAATTCCATTGAAAACTGATATACAATTGAAGTTTGGAGGGGAACAAACTTTTCAACAAGTCAAATTATTGTGGAGTTTGAAGAAAGAAGAAGCTAAGCCTACATAATTAGGTTGAACTCCATTTCAAAGTTTGGTTTTTTAGGTATGTGAAGTCTTTACACATTTTCTTTCATTCTATTATGGCTTGCTTTCAATTTTGTTTTTTAGTATTACCTTACATTGTGAATGCACATTTTAAACCTCCGATTCTCATACATGTAAAATTTCTTTAATGGCCCTCTTACGACATGTAGATACCCAAAATTGAATCAAATTTCAAAATGGAAGCATAAACTATCAAGGTGCTCCTGCACCACAAACTTATCAAACACTCAAAATACCATTACAATCATTTTGATTGTAACTTACATGATATTTATCTTATTTCCCTTCAGACTCAACTCCCAATGTATCTAACTATTTTTGTAACTTCTTAACTAACTTATCTCTTCACAACTTTGCCAAAAAACTCATTTTTTTGCAAATGTCCATGCTTCCATTTTGAGCCTATCTTGCAATCATGGCATCCCATTACCAATTTTCTTTAAGGTATTCTGGATTGAAAAAAATCATGTCACATTTGTCTATGCTAGGTTAAATTTTATATAGGATGATTGTAAGTATTATTTAAATGAAGCCTTGAATGACATATATTTTTCAATTAACTTGAATGCATAAATTCTTTAGGAACTAATATTCATCTCATTACCATTGTACATATAAAATTATATGCCATGCCAAAGAAAAACACAAAGAGGAAACTAATAGATAGAGAGAATGAATTATTCAAAGAAAATGAGAGATTTTGGGTGGTACATATCGTGAAAAGAAGAAATTGGAAACGATTGATGAAAAAAAGCCAATTGAAGAGGAATCTCAATCATCAAAAAAAGATTGGGAATTGGAAGCAAAAAAGGAATGAATGTGAAAGCATCATCGTAAGACAGATTTAGATATCATAGTTGGAGACACACCCTCGATGACAAGTGAATATAAAGGGAAACCATTAAGCAAAAGCGAATATGGAGGGACACCATCTAGCAGAAGTGAATATGGATGAACACCATCTAGTGCAAGTGAATATGGAGGAACACCATCTACCTCAAGTGAATATTGTTGGACACCATCCAACACATCTCAAGTTGAGAGTACACCATCACTTGAATTTGATGAATAAGGTATGCCATCATCCCCATGTGAACCTCAAGGTATGTCTTCTTCCCCACCCTTGATCAAAGGTATGCAATCTGTCCCACCTCAACTAAATATTGATGAAATTCCTAATGTTGAGATGTATGTAACTAGGAGAACACCACCTATAATTTTGTGTAGAAAGCCAAAGTATTTTATTAATATTCATAATGAGATTTTTTAGAACATGGAAGGTAAGATTTCAACACGCACTTGTAGAAGATATGCTGATAAGATTTGGGAACGATTCTTTGAAATACTAAATGAGACTGCAACATGTCAACTATTTGTTGAAATGATGCGGGGTGTAAAGTATAGGAACATCATGAAGACTCTTGGGTTGAGAACATCAAATGCATCGAATGAAGATATTATTGTGAAGAATCTAATGGATGTGTATGAGAGTGTGGGTAAGACCTTATGCTCAAAGGATAGTAGTGTCACTCGATGTGTCATTACATCACCTTTGGTAAGCTATCAAACAAAGAGAGCTCGTATCATTAAAAAGATGAGTGAAAACATTAGAATTAGTAGAAATTTTTTTTCAAGAGTCATTCAAAGGCGAAAAAGAATTGAGGGGAATGATTCAAATGAAATATGGGAATTCTTAGGGAGACTGTCACGAAAAGATAAATAATTTGTCGAAGCCTTGAGAACACTAATTGAAGAGTATTGGAAGAATAACACAAGGTCATCTCCAAACCAAAGGGATGTGGTAAGAAGGAGAATCGGTAGTTAGAATCGTGAGCCACATCCAAAGCATTTTTTGGATGACTCAAACCCAATTTTTAAGAAAATTTGAAAATTATTATCCTCAAATTAGTATTTCTCAAAGATTTTTTGAAATTATTAAACCTTTTTATGTCAAGATAAATCACACACGCACTACTTGTTGTTGTAGACTACATATTGAATTTTCTAACCATTATGATGTTTATCGTTCTATATGTGTAGATTTGCATACTAACAATGTTTTTCAGGATTGTGGAATAGAAGCCCCATAAAAATCTTCAAGAGAGTTCTTATCAAAAAAATTATTTGAAATAGAGGATGGTTAGATATTCTATAGGACAATATGCTTGGATGGTTCATGCAAGCGTTGCGATGGCTTCCACCGTATGCCAGTATTTCAACATATGGAAAGCAAACATGAGGTGGGAAAAAAACTAGTAGAGTTTTGGAAGTATAAAATAGTGGCATATGCTACAAAAGATGGGTCTCAAGCAAAAAGGCGTGATTTGATTATTGAGAAGATTCTAGTGTACCAGTTTATGTCCATGTTTCATGACAATATACTATTTGAGTATGCAATGTATACCCATAGAGCCCGATGGTTGGACACACAATTCAAGCTATGCAAGGACACCTTTCCAGTTGAAAGTATAGTATTAGTGGTTGACTTTGTGGAGAACTACACTGTACAACCACAACATGAGGTATAGTTAGAGTATTACAACTCCACACAGGTTTCAATATTTGTGCACATAGAATTCATTCATGCATCTGATAGTACAAATGACCAATGGAAGGTATTGAGGGAGTACCACTTTTACATTAGTGATGATCACACACATTTTCCATGGTTTTTGCAAGGTTGATTCCAAATTTTCTACAGTGGTTTGGCTCAGAGGGGCATAAAATATGACCAACATATAATATAGTCTGATAACTATGCAACACAGTTCAAGAAATCATGCATGTTCTACTGGTTGTTTAGGATGCATGTAATTATAGGTGCTCAACATATGTGGAAATTTTGTGAAGACAAAAATGGAAAGGGGGAGCATGATGGTGTAGGAGCATGCACGAAAAGAGCATTATCACGAGAAGAGTTAAAGTATAAAGATAGTGCAAAGTTGACAGATGCAAAATCAATCTTTGAGTGTTGTAATGCTTCGATGGGTCCAGGTAATGAAGGCACATCTTCAGGTCGTAGATTTTTTTCATTGATGGATGATACTAACATTGCACCATATGAGGACTATTTTACACTAATAGGATCGAGTGAGGTACACTCTTTCCTTAGCTCAAATGCAGGTTCGTGGAGTATTGATACATGAAAGATGGCATGCTTTTGTTCTTAATGTACAATGCAATCCTGGAATGATTGTGAGTCAGGAGAGCGGGTTGACATATGGTTGACTAGTTATCTTAGCCCACTTCACAAGTATCGCGCTCTAACGACATTGGAACTGACACAGATGGAATCATTGGTTGACTATGACCACATATTGGATCTAGCTCAACTAGGTGATATATCTACTTGCTTGGTTGTTGAAATTCCATATCGTTATCTTACTTTGTATTGTATTCATAATTTTGACAAATTTTAAGATATTTTCTACACATATCAATGAAAGGCATGTTTATGTAGTTATTGTAGATGAAGACAATGAAGAGGGAATAAACTATTACTTGTGTCGTTGTGTTGAAGCCAAAAATATATTGGAGGCCCCAGTTATAGATGGAGAAAACATTGAATACCTACAGGCTCAGTTGTGGTTACTGGAACATGGCTTAGAATTTACGCACATTCGAGTGTTAAACATTGACTATTTCAGGATTTTGACATGCATCGTAAGATTCTTCATTACTCAAATCTTGTCATAGCATCCAATGTTTATTTGACCAAATATGGGGGTAGACCTTTGAAGAAGACCTTATGGAAGGTTCGTGAGTCTAACCATGAGGCAATACTTGACACAAAAAAGAGTAGAGCAGACCTAGATGGTTCGTTGGATTAATTTGTAAGTATATGCACATTGGATCTTATTAATTTATACTTGTATGAACATAAATTTATTTGATGCCAATGCTATCATCTTCTTTCACTTTCCATATTTTTAAGTAACATACTGAACAGTGATTGGTGTCCCCTTGCAAAAAATGTAGATATATGAGCCATCCAAGAGAATGTTAGCCAAAAAAACAATGCAACATCCTTATTTTGATGATTTTGAAAAAATCTCAATCATGATTTTAAGCCATTAGAAAAGTGTGAAAATATTTGTGAGGGAATTTCGAGTTATTCATTTGAATTTAACTTTATCATGAGCAGCTATGATGTAGACATTATAAGAGCATTCGAAATTTCAACTTACTCTATTCATGAGAGGTGTTGTGAGTAATAGGTATTTTGGAATTCCCAGTGAAGATGTATGACCAGGACTAACTAAGTTGTGAGACCTACATGCCTATCTATAAGTTCCTTCCATCTATTTTTATTTCATTTCCAGTTCATTTCCATTTTGGATGCTCTTTCTTTTTCTCTTTTAGTTTGTGTATTTGTAAGTAAACTACCGAAAATGATGATTTATGAGCCATCAAAGAGAATCTCAGCCAAAAAAGCAATGCAACATCCTTATTATGATGATATTGACAAATCTCATTTTTCATTTCAAGCCATTATAAAGAGCACGTAAAGCTTAGCGAGGGAATCTAAAGTTACTCAATTGAAGTTAACCTCATAATGAGCACCTATGATGTAGACATTTAAAGAGAATCTTGAATGTATGAATGACATTGTAAAAGATCTGTTAGAATGAAAAACCTAAGGAATTGTAATGAGATTTACTTACATAATGAGATTTACTCAAATATTTTAATTTTGGAGTTCATGTTTGGTGTAGTAGCACCTTATTCTATAAATGGCTTCAATAGGAAAATTTTGAAATGTAAAAAATGTGAAAAAGGTCATGTAAAGGTCATACGTAATATATTCAAAGTCTTGAAGAGGTCATTAGGTGATTAGAGAAGTGATATAAAGCATGTAAGGTTGAATTAGGATGTTTTAGGTGTGTGTGTATTTATTTGTGCAGGGGAATTCAAGAAACAAAGGAACATACCTTTAAAAATTTAAGAACCCCATTAACTTGTTGAGGCAGAAATCATCATGTATCCAAACCCTCAGATCGACAATTTTTCTTAGGACAAACTCACTCCACCATGCCAAACCAAAACCCTTATTTTATGCTAGTATAGGGAGGGTTTATTGAAAGGAATGGTTCCAAACCTTACCAAAACATGCCACCACATCAAACCTTCTTGAAATCACCTACACAAAATTAAAAGACAATAAAACAACCTCTACATGCAATATTTTATCAAACCCTAGCATGAAACCTCATTTTTCATGCCCTTTTCCATCAAAATCTATAAGGGAAGAAACACAAACCCCATAAAATTTATTCCATTTCACTATGAAATTTCTCATCTGATCCAACAAGATTGTGTTGGGATCCTCTAAAAAATACTCTCTTGGTATAGGCTATCTCAGAGTGGTTTTCCCATGGCGACGGATTTTCACTTGATGGAAAAAGTGTCAAATTCAAGTCGTGCAAAAATGCAAAGTGGGAAATTTTTCTCTACAAATCATGTGACATAAATAACTAATCCAACATGTTTGAATAGGTATTTTTATGCTAGGGATGCTCCTCTTTTGCACCGAAACATGCAGAATCGCTCTGAGCTATGTTCCACCGGATCGATCCCTTCAGGGTCCAAAGTGCAAAATGGATGAAAACTTCAGAATGCTATTACTCATATACCATGATACTTAGATACTTCTCATCTGATCCTATAGGATTATGTTGGGCCCTTCTATAGAAACCTCTCTTAGTTTTGGCTATCTCAGAGTTTTTTTGCCGTGGTGGCAAATTTCCACTTGATGGAAAAAGTGTCAAATTCAAGCTGTGCAAAGTTGCAAAGTGGTGCAGCTTTTGCTCTGCAACTCGTGTGACCAAACTAACTACTCCAAAATGTCTGAATAGGTATTTTTATGCTAGGAATGGTCTTTTTTTACATCGAAACACCCAAAATCACTCTGAACTACATTCCACTGGATCGATCCCTTAAGGGTTCAAAGTTTAAAATGGTTGAAAACTTCAACATGATATTAATTTGATACCATGATGCTTAGAAACTTCTCATATAATCCTACAGGATTAAGTTGGGCCCCTCTACAAAAACCTCTCTCGATTTTAGCTATCTTGGAGTGGTTCGTGGTGAATTTTTTTCACTTGATGGAAAAAGCGTCAAATGCAAGCAGTGCAAATTTTTCTCTACAACTTGTGTGACCAAGCAGACTGTTCCAACATGTCTGAATAGGTATTTTTACACTAGACATGGTCCTCTTTCACACTGAAATAGGCGGAATCGCTCTGAGCTATGTTCCACTGGATCGATCCCTTAAGGTTCCAAAGTATAAAATAGCTGCAAACTTCAATATGATATTACTCGGATACCATGACACTTAGAAAATTCTCGTCTAATCCTAGAGGATTGTGTTGGGCCCGTGTAAAAAAATTCTCTTGATTTTGGCTATCTCAGAGTGGTTTTCTCGTGGTGGTGGATTTTCACTTGATGGAAAAAGTGTCAAATTCAAGCTGTGTAAAGTTGCAAAGTGGTCCAAATTTATCTTTGCAACTCGTGTGACCAAACTAACTACTCCAACACATCTGAATAGGTATTTTATGCTAGGAATGGTCCTCTTTCACACCGAAACAGATGGAATCGCTCAGAGCTATGTTCCACCGGATTGATCCCTTAAGGGTCCAAAGTGTAAAATGTTTGCAAACTTCAACATGCTATTCCTTGGATACTGTGATGCTTAGAAAATTCTCATTTGATTCTAAAAGATCGTGTTTGGCACCTCTACAAAAAAATCTCTCTATTTTGGCTATCTCAAAGTGGTTTTCTTGTGGCAGAAAATTTTCACTTGATCGAAAATGTGCCAAATTCAAGTTGTGCAAAGTTGCAAAGTGGTGCAACTTTTGTTTTGCAACTCGTGTGACCAAACTAACTAATCCAACATGTCCGAATAGGTATTTTTATGATAGGCATGGTATTTTTTGCATTGAAACAAGCAGAATCACTCCGAGCTACATTCCATCAGATCGATTCCTTAAGGGTCCAAAGTAAAAAATGGTTGCAAACTTCACCATGCTATTACTCGGATACCGCGATGCTTAGAAAATTCTCGTCTGATCCCATATGATTAAGTTGGGCCCCTCTATAAAAAAATCTCTTAGTTTTGGCTATCTGTAGTGGTTTTCCCGTGGCGGCAGATTTTTACTTGATGGAAAAGCGTCAAAGGCAACCAGTGCAAAGTTGCAAAGTGTTGCAAATTTCCCTCTGCAAATTATGTGACCAAGTAGCCTATTCCAACATGTCTAAATTGGTATTTTATGCTAGGCATGGTCCTCTTTAGCACCAAAACATGTAGAATCACTCCGAGCTATGTTCCACCGGATCGATCCCTTAAGGGTCCAAAGTGCAAAATGGCTGCAAACTTCTGCATGGTATTAATCGAATACTATGATGATTAGAAAATTCTTGTCTAATCCTATAGGATTGTGTTGGGACCATCTAAAAAAACCTCTCTTTGTTTTGGCTTTCTCGGGGTGGTTTTCTCGTGGCGGTAGATTTTCACTTGATGGAAAAAGTGTCAAATTCAAGCTATGCAAAGTTGCAAAGTGGTGCAAATTTCTCTCTAAAAATTGTGTGACCAAACTAACTACTCCAACATGTCTGAATAGGTATGTTTACACTAGGCATATTCCTCTTTTACACCGAAACACACGGAATCGCTCTGAGCTATGTTACACCGGATCGATCCGTTAAGGGTACAAAGTGCAAAATGGCTGCAAACTTCAACATGCTATTAATTGGATATCATGATGCTTAGAAAATTCTCGTTTGATCCAATAGAATTTTTTTGGGCCCCTCTAGAAAAACCTCTCTTGGTTTTGGCTATCTCAGAGTGGTTTTCCCATGGTGGCGAATTTTCACTTGATGGAAAAAGTGTCAAATTCAAGCTGTGCAAAGTTGCAAAGTGGTGCAAATTTTTCTCTGCAACTCATGTGATCAAACTAACTGCTCCAACGCATCCGAATAGGTATTTTTATGCTAGGAATGGTCATATTTTGCACTGAAACATGCGGAATCGCTCTGAGCTACGTTCCACTGGATCAATCCCTTAAGGGTCCAAAGTGCAAAATGGTTGCAAACTTCAACATGTTATTACTCGAATACCATACTTCTTAGAAACTTCTTGTTTAATCCTACAAGATCATGTTGGGCCCCTATACAAAAACCTCTTGCGGTTTCGGCTATCTTGGAGTGGTTTTCCTGTGGCGATGGATTCTCACTTGATGGAAAAAGCATCAAATGCAAGTAGTGCAAAGCTGCAAAGTGGTGCGAATTTGGCTTTGCAACTCATATGATCAAGCCAATTATTCCAATGCATCTGAATAGGTATTTTTATGCTAGGAATGGTCCTCTTTCACACTGAAATAGGCAGAATTGCTCCGAGCTATGTTTCACCGGATTGATCCCTTAAGGGTCCAAAGTGCAAAATGGCTTAAAACTTCAGCATGATATTACTTGGATATCATGACACTTAAAAAATTATCGTCTAATGCCATAGGAATGCGTTGGTCCTATCTACAAAAACCTCTCTTGGTTTTGGCTATCTCAGAGTGGTTTTCCCATAGCAACGGATTTTCACTTGATGGAAAGAGTGTCAAATTCAAGCTGTGCAAAGTTGCAAAGTGGTACAAATTTTGCTCTAAAACTCGTGTGACCAAACTAACTACTCCATCATGTTTGAATAGGTATTTTTACACTAGGCATGTTCCTCTTTTGAACTGAAACACATGGAATCGCTCCGACCTATGTTCCACTGAATCAATCCCTTAAGGGTCCAAAGTGCAAAATGGCTGCAAACTTTAGTATGCTATTACTCGGATACTATGACACTTAGAAAATTCTTGTCTAATCCTACAAGATTGTGTTGGTCCTGTCTACAAAAACCTCTCTCGATTTTGGCTATCTTGGAGTGGTTTTCCCATAGCAGCTGATATTCACTTGATGGAAAAAGTGTCAAATTCAAGTTGTGCAAAGTTGCAAAGTGGTGCAACTTTCACTCTGCAATTCGTGTGACCAAGCGTATTGTTCCTAAATTTTCGAATAGGTATCTTTACACTAGGCATAGTCTTGTTTTGCACCAAAACACGCAAAATCACTCTGAGCTACGTTCCACAGGCTCGATCCCTTAATGGTCCAAAATGCAAAATGATTGCAAACTTTAGAAGGCTATTACTCAGATACCGTGATGCTTAGTGTGAACCCTAATTTGATACCTACACAAATAAGGAAAACAAGCACAATATTAGATCATATGCAAGCAAGAAACAAGGATTCCCCATGAAATCCATTTACAAAACTTAAAATAGGAAAATGAACAAAAGATGAACAAAGAAAGCAATTATATCCTAATTAAGTATGCAAACTCTTAATCCCATGGGGGAGTTGGTGCCAATTGATATGTCAAAATTAGCCCTTTCCCAACTCCTTTGTAATATTGATGATTTGATCCACTTTGTTGATGAAGAACAAGATGAGTTCTTGAGAAAACCTGCAATAACCTAACTAAGATCTTGCATTGAAGATGAAGTTGAGTAGAGTAAGTTTACTCAAGTTGTGGTTGTTAGAATGAGAGAAAGAGTCTCTCATTTGTAGATTTTTAAATTGGATGAAGAGTAAAATTGAGAAATGTGGGATCATTCAACACCCAATGGCCAAGTGCAACTTGTCAAGATGTGAATGGTTAAAGGTATTGCACATTTTGATCAATGTGTATGATGAATGCCATGAGATTAAAATTTGAAATTTGAATCTCGCATGTTGGAGGGAGAAGGAAATGGATTTAATGTCACTTGGTTCAAGGATAAGGACATGTAAGAGGCATTCAATGCCTTGTTGGAAGGACTAAGCCCATTTGAATTTGAATTCAAATTTGAGGGAATATTCCTTTTTTATGCCATGTGAGTGAAAATAGGAAAATAAATAAATCAAAGTAATTGATTTATTGTGCAAGTTGCATTCTCTAGAGAATTTTAGTGATTGAGATTAAATTAATCAAGATTTGATCAATTTAATGAGGGATTAGATGATTTGACAATTTTGACTTAAATTGATGAATTGATTTAAATCATAATTGAGAGGAAATGATTAATTAAATAAATGATTTTGATTTATTTAAATAAGTGGGAAAATGTTAGATTAAATCAAATAAGGTTTAATTTATTTAATTTAATAAGAGGACTTTAGAGACTTTAATCAAATAAAATGATTTATTTAATTAAACAGAAACATAAGGTTAACTAAATTAAATTAATTAATTTAATCAGAGGAGGAGAAAGACTTAATCAAATAAAGAATGATTTATTAAATTAAGAGACAAAATATGATGAAAAGCTGAGAGTATAATTCTGGAGGAAATGATGTTAGTAATCAGGATCAAGTGTGCCGAACCGAATTTGCAGATTTTCTATGTCTACACTTATAAACTTCTCGTCTAATCCTATAGCATTTCTTTGGGCCCATCTACAAAAAAATCTCTTTGTTTTGGCTATCTCAGAGTGGTTTTCTCATGGCGGTGGATTTTCACTTGATGGAAAAAGTGTCAAATTCAAGCTGTGCAAAGTTGCAAAGTGGTGCAAATTTTGCTCTGAAACTTGTGTGAACAAACTAACTGCTCCAACGTCTCCCAATAGGTATGTTTACACTATGCATGGTCCTCCTCACCCAAACACGTGGAATTAATCCGACTTGAATTCAACCAGTTTGATCCATTTTGATGGCATGCAGAACACAGGAAAAGAGAAACATACAAACGACGGTTGAGAAGTTTGAGTATTCCACACAAAAAATGTATGATCATTAGTGCAGAGCACCTTGTTCCTCCATTTGATGAAGAAGGTCTAGTTCGGTGGTTTTTAGTGATTATCTGAAGGTCAATAGGTTGGTCAATAGGTTGTTGTAGGTATTTTGAGCATTCTTTGTCTTCAATAAGGTCAATTAAGACCATTGGGTATGTTTTAGGGTGGTTTTTTATTCTAGTGATAAAAAATGTGAAAATTTCAATCTTGCACTAGAAGTTGTCTTTGTAGCCTTTGAAGGAAAATTTGTGAATTTGTATATGATTGTGAAAGAATGGAGTTTTTTCGATGTAATAAGGCTATTTTTATACCATTTATGTGGGTTTAGAGGTCATTAGATGTACTCATTAGGTTGGAGGAGTCTAAAGTTGCAAATTTGTAAGTTGCTTAAAGCAACTAATTTGAAATGCAATGGTTACTTATTTTGAAAGTTGATTTTTAGTTAGTTGAGGGCATGGATCAGTTAGAGAAGGGTGTAAAACACTATGTAAAGCCTTGAGAGGCTCGAATGGAGGTCGTTGATAAACTTTTGGTGAAGATCTAATTAGAATTATTCACTTTTTTCTCTATTTTTTAGTTTTTTGATACAAACTTGTTGATCCCGTACTTGGTACGACCTCCAGCTTTTAGATAAAGAACATATTGGAATATTTTTATGAATCATTTCATGGAATACCAATTCTAAACATGTTTTTTTCTTTTAGATAAAGATGTTTAGAATCAATCAATTAATATTCAAGACAAATCATGAAGGAAAACAATGATCAATGCTAGGGCTAACTAATTAATAATTATACATGTGAATAATTCAAGAATGTACATGTCAATAAGGGAAGCACAAGTACTCAAAAACACGTAATCCTCAAAAAGTATACAGACGAATACATAATATACAAAAATTAATACAAAGTGTATGCACAAATACAAGGTATACACAAGTAAACACGTAAGCCACAAAGTATACATTCGAACACACGTAAGTCACAAAGTATACACTTGAATACATGTAACTCATATCTATTAAACCATCAATTAATAATACAAATATGGACAGACATCGATAAAAGATATTTGTATTAACCAAATAGCCATGTAGGCATATGTCAATATATGTCGGTATAAGTATGAAATATATGTACAAAATAGCCATATAGGCTTACAAGAATCCCATATAGGCATAGAATGTCAAATATCTCTAATAAAAATATGTACAAAACTGCCATGTAGGCATACAACAAAGGGCTATGGAATCAAAAGTCATTGCTCTCCATGCCTTGGAAAAAAATTCTTTCCCTTTCCTTCTTGATCGGATGGCGATAGATTTGTCACTCATTTTTGCTACGCTCAAGGAGTGATCCTACTACTCCTCCTAGTGTTTAGTTCATGGTGAAGTTTTAACTATTACAATAAGAAGTAAAGACATGAATATCTAGAAATTACATTATAAAAAATGATATATTTGAAAAATAATCACTTACCTCAATCTCATGATCTCTCTCCATAGGGGAAATATTATCACACCCATGCTTAAGCATGCTCAAGCCCTGTATAAACCAAACAAATAGAAATTAAACTACGTGAATCAATAATGGTTAGATTTTTCACTAACTAACATCTATAACAAGAAATGTAAATTCAAATTTACTAATTTGGCTCATACCTTTCCTGTCAGAGCCATCGAGGATTGTATAGTAGATGACACACCAATATCCATTGCCCTCATCACATTTGTAGGTCTTTTGGCTTGCATTGTCTGAAAATAAAACAACAAATTATTGAATGTAATCAATAATGTGCATATAAAATACACAAATCTACTAAGTACTTGATTCATTAGTTAAACTCTTTATTCTATTATCTCCATGTAGGTTTGAGTAAATCCACTACCACTAGGAAGTGTTCCATCATAACCTCCAATATTAGTCTGTTCAACATCCAAAATTGCATATTAAATTACCATTTGTAAAACAATGCTATTAACATGCAATAAATTTATAATTGTTTACTAGTTACATACCCTAGCAATAGGTGTAATGCAGAAATAAGTTGGTAGGGGGCCGGTGTATCCAGTCTCAACATTGTGACCCTACAATTTTATTAAAATCATAAAACATTTTTAGTTAATCTTACATTTTGAAATCAAAATTTAATAAATTAAATTCAAAGAACATGCACTAACTTTTAACTGGCTATCAATGCCATATGTCTCATGCAAAATGTCAACTACCCTCTCCATCTCCATAGCTACAGATGGATCCTAGGTACCAGTGTCATGAGTTTCGGTGGGGTCATATGAACAAGTAGCCTTGCAAGATTGACACACATGTGTTTGACGACCACCACTCGAAGAGTCCGTGCTATAGAATAGGGCTAGTATGATGGATGGCACTTTGGGCCAAAGTGCTAATCACCTGCAATGTCTCTACGTTAGCACTTTCCTTCATGATAGAAGGCATAAAAATGTGCTCATGAGGTGGCCTATCAATAACTCATCTACCTTGCCACGTAGGATCCGGCTATGCACTGGGTCTATCCTGAGCTGACCCCCAACCTCTCCTCTGGAAATCCCTCATATCAAAATAATTCAAGATTTTATTCAATATGAACTCACTATATAGTTTCCTAAGGAAATATTGCGGGACCTTGCAATTGTTGCACGGTGGGTAATCAAAGACCATGTACCACCTATCATAAAATTGATCCCTAATCTATTGGTGGTGGCACCAATGGATAGGAAACCTCTTCGGATTGAGGGTAAGATTTTGATTTGTGTGTGGGTCAGTGAATAATGAGCACAAATAACCTTTTATAATTTTTAAATCCTTTACATCTTTGTATGATAGTTTATTTGCATAATAATCCCTAGCCGCCTGCCTCCTATCTTGCCATCCATTTATTTATTTGCTAATTGAATCTACATTTTTTACTATATCTTTCAATGAATTTGCTAGGGTCATTCTTTCTACGGTTGAACCATTTGGATCACTCAACCTACTAATCAAATCCTCAATTTGGTTTTTTTTCTCAATTTCACTATTAAATTTTGTTGAGTGCCAAGAGGGGGTTGAGTGATTGGTGGAGAAGGTTGATGTTGTGGTTGATTTTGATCTTGAGGATTTGGTTGGTCTTCCTATTGAGGACTATTGGTTTGTTGTTTTTGAGCCTTAGGCTCGGCACACCGAACCAATAACGCACACGCGCTTGCATTATTTCTTTTTAAAAGTTTTTTGAAAGGTGTCCATGGAATTACTACCCATTTAAATGAACCCACCCTACTGTATTCGTAATGTTGACAAATTTCAAGAGATTTTCTGGACATATCAATGTAGGGCATGTTTATGCAGTTATTGAAAATCAATACAATGAAGAGGGAACAAACTATTACTTGTGTCATTGTGTTGAAGCCAAAAATAAATTGGAGGCCCCAGTTATAGATGGAGAAAACATTGAATACCCTATAGGCTCAGTTGTGGTTACTGGAACATGACTTAGAATTTACCCACATTCGAGTGTTAAACATTGGCTATTTCAGGACTTTGACATGCATCGTAAGATTCTTCATTACTCAAACCTTGTTGTAGAATCTAATGTTCATTTGACCAAATATCGGGGTAGACCTTTGAAGAAGACCTTATGGAAGGTCTGTGAGTTTGACCATGAGGCAATACTTGACACAATAAAGAGTAGAGAAGATCCAGATGGTTCATTAAATTAATTTGTAAGTATATGCACATTGGTTCTTATTAATTTATACTTGTATGCACATTAATTTGTTTGATTCCAATGCTATCATCTTCTTTTATAGTGATTGGTGTCCCCTTACAAAAATTGCAAATATATGAGCCATCCAAGAGAATGTCAGCCAAAAAAGCAATGCAACATCCTTATTTGATGATCTTGATAAATCTCAATCAAGATTTTAAGCCATTAGAAAAGTGTGTGCAAATATTGGTGAGGAAATTTCAAGTTATTCATTTGAAGTTAACCTTATCATGAGAAGCTATGATGTAGACATTATAAGAGCATCTGAAATTTTAACTTACTCTATTCATGAGAGGTGTTGTGTGCAATAGGTATGTTGGAATTCCCAGTGAAGATGTATGATGAGGAGAGACTAAGTTGTGAAACCTGATGCCTATCTGTGAGTGCCTTCCATCTATTTTTATTTCATTTCCTTTTTGGATGCTCTTCCTTTTTCTCTTTTACTTTGCGTATTTGTAAGTAAACTACTAAAAATTGAATGATCTGTCGTTGCAGAAAATGTTGATTTAAGAGCCATCAAAGAGAATCTCAGCCAAAAAAGCAATGCAATATCCTTATTTTGATGATCTTGACAAATCTCAATTTTGATTTCAAGCCATTATAAAAGAGCGTGTGAAGCTTAGCGAGGGAATGTCAAGTTACTCAATTGAAGTTAACCTCATAATGAGCACCTATGATGTAGAAATTTATAGAGAAGCTTGAATATATGAGTGAAATTGTAAAAGATCTGTGAGAACGAAGTGTCTAGGGAATTTTAGTAAGATTTACTTACATAATGACAAACTTTGAGGCATTGTAATAAGATTTACTTAAATAATGCATTGTTAGGGTAGAAATTATCACGTATCCAAACCCTCAGATCCATAATTTGTCTCATGAAAAACTCACTCCACCATGCCAAACCAAAACCCTTATTTTATGCAATATTTTATCAAACCCTAGGGTGAAACCATATTTTTCATGCCCTTTTCCATCAAAATCTATAGGGGTAGCAACATAAACCCCATAAAAATTATTCCCTTTTACTTATAAATTTATTTTCTAATCCTACATGATTGTGTTGGGCCCCTCTAGAAAAACCTCTCCCGATTTTTCTTATCTCAAAGTGGTTTTCCCATGGCGGAAAATTTTCATTTGATGGAAAAAGTGTAAAATTCAAGCTGTGCAAAATTGCAAAGTGGTGCAACTTTTGCTCTCCAGCTCGTGTGACCAAACTAACTACTCCAATGTGTTTGAATAGGTATGTTTATGCTAGGCATGGTCCTTTTTAGCACCGAAACACGCAGAATCGCTCTGAGCTACATTCCACTTGATCGATCCCTTAAGGGTCCAAAGTGGAAAATGGATGCAAACTTCAACATGCTATTAATTAGATACCATGATGCTTAGAAAATTATCATCTAATTCTACAGGATTACATTGGGCCCCTTTTCAAAAACCTCTCCCGGTTTATGATATCTTAGAGTGGTTTTCCCGTGGTGGTAGATTTTCACTTGATGGAAAAAGTGTCAAATTCAAGCTGTGCAAAGTTGCAAAGTGGTACAGATTTTTCTCTGCACCTCATGTCACCAAAATAACTAATCCAATGTGATTGAAGAGGTACATTTTAATTATAGCCATGGTATTGTTTTGCACCGAAACACATGGAATCGCTTTGAGCTATGTTCCATCGGATCGATCCCTTAAGGGTCCAAAGTGCAAAATGGCTGCAAACTTCAGCATGCTATTACTTAGATACCATGATTTTTAGAAACTTATCATCTAATTCTACAGGATTGCATTGGGCCCCTCTACAAAAACCTCTCTCGGTTTTTGCTATCTCAGAGTGGTTTTCTCGTGGCGATGGATTTTCACTTGATGGAAAAAGCATCAAATACAAGCAGTGCAAAGTTGCAAAGTGGTGCATCTTTCGTTATGCAACTTGTGTGACCAAGCAGACTGTTCCAATATGTCTGAATAGGTATTTTTATGCCAAACATTTTACTCTTTTGCACCAAAACACATGGAATCACTCCAAGCTATGTTCCACCAGATCGATCCTTTAAGGGTCCAAAGTGCAAAATGGCTGCAAAATTCAGCATGCTATTACTTGGATACCATGAAACTTAGAAACTTATCATCTAATCATACAGGATCGAGTTGGGCCCCTCTAGAAAAAAATCTCTTCGTTTTGGCTATCTCGGAGTGGTCTTTTCGTGGCGGCAGATTTTCACTTGATGGAAAAAGTGTCAAATTCAAGTTGTGCAAAGTTACAAAGTGGTGCACAAATTTCACTTTGCAACTCATGTGACCAAACTAACTACTCCAAAGCATCTGAATAGGTATTTTTATGCTAGGAATGGTCATTTTTTGCACCAGAATACATGGAATCTCTTCGAACTATGTTCCACTGGATCAATCCCTTAAGGGTCCAAAGTGCAAAATGGCTGCAAACTTCAACATGCTATAAATCAGATACCATGATGCTTAGAAAATTCTTGTCTAATCCAACAGGATCACGTTGGGCCCCTCTAAAAAAACCTCTCCCAATTTTTTCTATCTCAAAGTGGTTTTCCCATGGCGGTGGATTTTTACTTGATGGAAAAATGTTAAATTCAAGCTGTGCAAAGTTGCAAAGTGGTGCAACTTTCGCTTTGCAACTCATGTGACCAAAGTAACTGCTCCAACATGTTCGAATAGGTATGTTTATGCTAGGAATGGTCTTATTTTGCACTGAAACACATGGAATCGCTTCGAGCTACATTCCACCGGATCGATCCCTTAAGGGTCCAAATTGCAAAATGGCTGCAAACTTCAACATGCTATTACTTGGATATCGTGATGCTAATAAACTTCCCATATAATCCTAAAGAATCATGTTGGGCCCTTCTACAAAAACCTCTCTCAGTGTTTTCTATCTCGGAGTGGTTTTCCCGTGGCAGCAGATTTTCACTTGATGGAAAAAGCATCAAATGCAAGCAGTGCAAAGTTGAAAAGTGATGCAACTTTCATTATGTAGCTTGTGTGACCAAGCAGACTATTCCAAAATGTCTGAATAGGTATATTTATGCTAGGCATGGTCCTCTTTTGCACCAAAACACATAGAATCTCTCTGAGCTATGTTCCATCGGATCGATCCATTAAGGGTTCAAAGTGCAGAATGACTGCAAACTTTAGCATGCTATTACTCAAATTCCGTGATGCTTAGAAACTTCTCATCTGATCCTATAGGATTGCGTTGGGCCCCTCTACAAAAAAAATCTCTCGGTTTTGGCTATCTCAGAGTGGTTTTTCCATGGTGGTGGATTTTCACTTGATGTAGAAAACATCAAATGCAAGTAGTACAAAGTTGCAAAGTGGTGCAACTTTCGTTCTACAACTTGTGTGACCAAGTGGACTATTCCAACATGTTTGAATAGGTATGTTTACACTAGGCATGGTCCTCTTTAACACCGAAACACATGGAATCACTCTAAGCTATGTTCCACCGGATCGATCCCTTATGTTGGAGGAGTCTAAAGTTGCAAATTTGTAAGTTCCTTAAAGCAAAAAAATTGAAATGCAATGGTTACTTGTTTTGAAAGCTAGTTTTTAGTTAGTTGTGGGTGTGGATCAATTAGATAAGGGTGTAAAACACTATTTAAATCCTTGAGATGCTCGATTGGAGGTTGTTTATGAACTTTTTTAGAAGATCTAATAAGAATTATTCACACTTTTCTCTATTTTTGAAATTTTTTATACAAACTTGTTGATCCCGTACTTGGCATAACCTCCAGCTTCCTATATGGTCCCAAGGCTGACATGGATTAAAAGAGGGCTCAATTCACAAGAGCCCATCTCTCATGATAATGAATGGCCCACTTAGCACTCATTGCATCTAGTTGATGCTCATAGAGGTGAGGCACTAGGCCTTTCCGGGAGGTCACCTATCCCAGTACTACTCCAGCTCAAGCACTTAACCACAAAGTTTTTCCCCAAGGTCAAGCTCACTTAGATTGCAACCCCATTTGCAAAACCTTCAAAAAGTGTTGTGCCTTATGAAACATTCATTATAGAGCCCCTCTACCTCATCAATTGATAAGTAGGAGGTATTTTCTACAATGTGTCAAATTGTGATATTGCTATCAAGATTCAATTGTGTAGTTTTCGAGTATAAAAGAGAATAAGAAGGGAAGATCAGGGTAATCAATTTGTAGAATTATTTTTATTATTGAATTATCTAGTGTGGGATTGTTCTATATGAGAATATGGGAGTATAAGTTTCAAGCATATAATCTGGAAAGGACTCAAAGTAAGATGCATGAGTACAAAGTATCGATAAGGAAAGGCATCCCAATTCTCAAGGCCTATATATCAATGATAGGCATATTCATATTCAAAGCTAGCACTTGATTTTAATTGATTAATTAGAAAACACTATTATATTTATTTATTAAATTTCCATTATCAAATTAATATTTGAATTAGAATTCATATTCAAAATTTATTTCATTTATAATTTGGGGACTCCATTATCTATCTTAATAATATTGGATGACAACCTTTGTCAATCCAATAAGAAATAAATAAAAAATCTATTGATCTAGAGCTAGAGTCATTACAATGGTATTAGAGCGAATGAACCTTCCAACCTTTGGGTATTGCAACAAATTGACTTTCCATTCAAAGTATGGCAACCGATGATAGTGGTTGGCAAGAATACTTTATGAATTAGGTAGTAAGCTTAGTAGTTTATCTTAAAGGAATGCCATTATGGTCACATTGAAAAGAATAGAAGAATGTTTAAGCTTTATTGAGTAGTAATTTGTAGTATTAGATATAGCTCTAGCTTTTACAGTATTGCATATGATTGTAGAAATTTTTAAATATTTAGATGACATCAATAGTTCGCATTACTCAAGAAGGATGAACATCTTAAAGAAATTTCCAGAAATCGAGACAAGTAACCTTCTTGTGGACTTAGGGTTTCAAGATTTTATCTACAACATGTTCCACCATTTCTTCAATAGGATCAAGAACACACATAATGAAACCATGAAAGATTATGGTTCGAACTATCCAGAAGAGTGATGTTTTATCTCGACCAACCATATCTATACTATGGTTTTTTTTAGAAACAAGGATTGGTTCTCTCTTCATTGGCATATACATTATTCCTTGATGTGTTCACAATAGTGTTACAAGACTTGGACTCACATCAGACTTGACAAGCCAATTTTTGACTCGGACTTAGGCTCAGAGCCCAGATGCGACAAATAGAAAAACCTAAGAAATTCAAATATTTTTAAGGATTTAAAAATTGTTTCATGCATCCTTTAATAACTAACCTTAAAGACACAATAGAATTATCAAATGTAAATTACTATGATCCCATACACAAACATACATCGATCACATAACTATAAGCACAAATTTTAGCTGAAGGAAATAACACATTTAGATATATAAATATTGTGCTATTGCTATCAGGATTCAATCGTGTAGTTTTACAAGTCAAACTCATTGAACCTTGATTCAAGAGTAGTGGTTCACAAGAACCCATCTCTCATGATAATGAATGGTTTATAAGGAGGAAGATAAATATTCATAGATTTATTCTATCACAAATGAGATAAGTGCTTAGTTTCATAAAGGTTATGAGGAAACCATTAATGAGGAGTGGATACATGAAGAACCAACAAAGAATGATAATGGCTTCAAACCTACTATAAAGGATAAATTTTTTTGTTTCAACGATGCAAGAGGTTTTTGGTTTGACTACCAAAACGAGCCTATGAAGAATGCATGTGAAACTCCTTTGGACCTTGAGGGTATCCTTACTCCATCTCAAGGATCATGCATTGAGGATGACTTAGATCAATGCTAGGGCTAACCAATTAATAATTATACACATGAATAAGTCAAGCATGTACATGTCAATAAGGGAAGTACAAGTACTCAAAAACACGTAAGCCTCAAAAAGTATACACACAAATACATAGTATACACAAATTAAAATAGAGTATATGCACAAATACAAGGTATGCACATGGAAACACGTAAGTCACAAGGTATACATTCAACCACATGTAAGTCACAAGGTATACACGTAAGTTTTAAAGTATACACTTGAATACACGTAACTCATATCTATTGAACCATCAATTTAGAATGCAAATATGGAAAAACATCGATAAAATATATTTGTATTAACCAAATAGCCATGTAGGAATACAACAATATATGTCAATATAAGTACGAACTATATGTACAAAATAGCCATATAGGCTTATTAGAATCTCATACAGGCATACAATGTCAAATATGTCTAATAAAAATATGTACAAAACTACCATGTAGGCATACAAAAAAGGGCTATGGAATCAAAATTCATTGCTATCCATGCCTTGGAAATAAAATCTTTCCCTTTCCTTTTCGATCAGTTGGCGATAGGTTTGTCACTCATTTTTGCTGCGCTCGAGGAGTGCTCTTACTGCTCCTCCCAGAGTTTAGTTCATTGTGAAGTTTTAACTGTTACAATAAGAAGTACAAACATGAATATATAGAAATTACATTATAAAAAATTATATATTTGAGAAAATAATCACTTACCGCCATCTCACGATCTCTATCCATGAGGGAAATATTCTCACGCCCATGCTCAGGCATGCTCAAGCCCTGTATAAACCATACAAATAGAAATTAAACTACGTGAATCAATAGTGGTTTGATTTTTCACTAACTAACATCTATAACAACAAATATAAATTCAAATTTAGGGTATAAGATGGATCATCATGGAAAAAAAGGGCCCTTAACTGGAAATAAAATTCAGAAAATCAAAGTTAGGCAACTTGACGTAAAAATTTGAATAAGTTATCTATATTATTCCAAAAATATGTAAGAATTGAACTTGTAGGAAATTTAAGGTAGTTTCTAAACTACTAGGTTTATTTATTTATTTTTAAATCTATTTGGTGAAATTTAAAAATTTCAATGTAGTAGTACTTAAATTTCAGGGAAAAAATAAGAAGTAGGTATATGTCTGACCACCGTAACTACAATAAAATGATAATATTTTTTTATAATATTTTATATATAAGTAGGGAACTCATGTCTGGATATTTTGTTTCCAAGTAAATAATTAATTATGATTTTTTTAGTACAAATATTAAAAAATATAAAAAATTGTATGACTAAGCACCTTAACTTGGTCAAAACTTCATGAAATTCTTTTTTTTTTAATCCTATAGTATGTGAACCATATAATGTGACACATATTTCGGATTCAAAAAATGTGATACTGTTTGAAATTTATAGATGTTTTTCAATTAGTCTATCAATCAGGACTTTAGTCATAATTCAAATAGAAAATGAATAATAATTATTTATTAAATTCAAAGTAAAGAATAATTTAGTTTGGTGGAAATTTGAGAATATCCTTTAAAAACCCTTTCCATTTCATCAATTTTGGTTAGAACAAAAGTCGTCAGCCACATGGGTCATCATATCACTTAGATATCGCCACTTTTTGGCCCATCATAATCTTGCACATACCCTTTACTAATTTGGCTCATACCTCTCATGTAAGAGCCATCAAGGATTGTATAGAAGATGTCACACCAATATCCATTGCCCTCATCACATTCAGAGGTGTATCATTTTGCAACAACTGAAAATAAAACAACAAATTATTCAATGTAATCAACGATGTGCATATAAACTACACAAATCTATTAATTACTTGATTCATTAGTTAAAATATTTATTTTATTACCTCCATGTAGGTTTGAGTAAATCCATTTCCACTAGGAAGTGTTCCATCAAAACCTCCAATATTAGTCTGTTCAACATCCAAAATCGCATATTAAATTACCATTCATAAAACAATGCTATTAACATGCAATAAATTTATAATTGTTTACTAGTTACATAACCTAGCGATAGGTGTACTACAGAAATAAGTTGGTGGGGAGCCGATGTATCCAGTCTCAACACCATGACCCTGCAATTTTATTAAAATCATAAAACATTTTTAGTTAATCTTCCATTTCAGAATCGAAATTTAATAAATTAAATTCAATGAACATGCACTAACTTTTACTTGACTATCAATTCCATATGCTTGATGCAAATTTTCAATTTCCCTCTCCATCTCCATAGATGCCCCGCAAATTTGACACACATGTGTTTGAAGGAAACCATCGAAGACTCCCTTGGATGGCACTGTAGAGTAGGGCTAGTATGATGGATGGGACTCTGGGTCAAAGTGTTGATTGCCTGTAATGTCTCTATGTTAGCACTTTCCTTCATGACAAAAGGCATAAAAAAGTGCTCATGAGGTGGCCTAGCGAGAGCTCATCTACCTTGTTGCATAGGATCCGGCTATGCACCAGGTCTATCCTGAGCTGACCCCCCACCTCTCCCCTGGAAATCCCTCATATCAAAAGAATTTGGGATCTTGTTCAATATGAACTCACTGTATAGTTTCCAAAGGAAATATTGTGGGACCTCACAATTTTTGCATGGTGGGTAATCAAAGACCATGAACCACCTATCATAAAACTGGTCCCTAATCTATTGGTGGTGGAACCAATGGATAGGAAACCTCTTCGCATTGAGGCTAAGATTTTGATTTGTGCCTGGGTTGGTGAATAATGAGCACAAATCACCTTTTGTAATTTTTAAATCCTTTACATCCTTTTATGATAGTTTATTTACATAATAATCCCTAGCCGCCTACCTCCTATCTTGCCATCTAGTTATTTTTTTGCTAATTGAATCTACATTTTTTAACATATCTTTCAATGAATTTGCCATGGTCATTCTTTCTCTGGTTGAACCAGTTGGAGCACTCAACCTACTGATCAAATCCTCAATTTGCTTTTTGTTGTTCTCAATTTCACTCATAAATTTTTTTTGGGTGGCAGGAGGGGGTTGAGTGATTGGTGGAGGAATTTGATGTTGTGGTTGATTTTGATCTTGAGGATTTGGATTGTCTTCCTATTGAGGATTTTGAGGGTTTTCAAGTTGATTTGAATCTCCTAAAAATTCAAACAAATATATATCAAATTCAACCTAAAACTAAAAAATACTAAACAAAAACCATAGAATCCTTACCTCTCACAGCTCCTCATCGTTGTGGTGCCATTGTGAAGAAATATCAATTGTTGGTGAAGAAATTTGTTGAATTTCTCCTCCTAGAATGCGAGGGTGAAATTTTGGGGGTTTCGACCACGACTGCAAAAAAGTAATATTTGAAATGCTAATGATAGATTTGCATTTTTTTTTTCTTTAACAATCCATAATGTGAGCACATTATAACGCACTCACATTATCGGTTTGTAGTTGTCGAGCCTCAGGCTCGGCCTAATGTAATACCCCTTCGTTTTGCTTCCTATTCAAACAAATTTTCATGCTTTGTTTTAGATCAGTTGCCATGATACTTTGCATACTTTATCATTGTGTTATTTGATCGCTATTTATAGAGCGATGGACTATTGGTGTGATGTGATGTGGTTTATCTGATGCTTGATTTAATATGCTTTAATTGGTGTTAAATTACTTATTGCTAGAACATGTATTGTACATGAAATATTTGAAGTATTATGGAAATTTCGGTTTATGATGAGTGTATTGGTTAAGGGAACATGATCGCATCACTCGCTTGCGAATGCCCTACAATTCTATGATTTCCTCTTCATGGTGTGTATTTTATGTTGCTTATATATATATGATGTTGGCTACTTTGTTTTCAGGTTTGCAGGTACATGACATCGACTCCACCTGGTTTCACAGGTTTGAGCATGTCGATCCAACGGTTAAGTTGAATGAGAGATAGTAGCTAGGTAGCTTGTGTCAAGTCTACACCCTAGCCATAGTGTGTCGTCAGTTGTGTTTGTTGAGTTGTTGATTTCCTTGTTTTAATATTATTTAATTTTGAAAGGTTCTTGATTATGGAAATAATATTTAGAATTATTGCTTTATATAATGTTGGTATTTATTTAATTAAAATTAGACATTTTGATAGAATTTTATTTAATAAATTAAATTTAATCCAATGGGTTGAATTTAGCTATTAAATAATTAAAATTAATTAATTAAATATAATGTTGAGAAAATTAAAAGAAATGAGAATTTAATTTCATTTTGGAATTTAATTTCAATTGGTGGTAATTAATTTCAATTTTGAATTAAATTAGTATTTGGAATTATTAAATTAAATGGAAATTAAAATTGGTTGTTAGAAGATATTTTAATTTTTCCAGCATGTTAGAGTTATATTAATGAAGAGGTTGTTGAAAAATTATTAACGAAGAGAATTTTGGATTTTGAAAGAAGAGGAAAGCTTCTTCATGGGAGTGTGAGGATATTTTTGGGAGAGATATTTTTTGGGGAAGAATGAAAAAATTGAAAATATAGAGAGGATGGTAGAGTCTTTTGGCTATAGGAATTGCTATTTTGCATTTCTTGTGAGTATTGGATACTATTTTGGTGCTAGAATTATTGGGTTTACTCGAAAGAAGTTGTGGAAGCTTTGGAGGAGGCTCGAGATCAAAGATTCATTTGTCTGAAGCTTCTTGATATAGGTTATTTACTTGTGATATTTTATTGTTTATAATCTAAATTAGAAATTGTATTGTTCAATGAATTGTATTGTTAGATAATTTTAGGAAAGGATTTGATTTTAGAGAAAAGAAATTTTAAAGCTTTTGTTGTTGTCATGAAGATTTTTAGGAAAAATATTAAACCTATGAATAGGAATTAGTAGATTGAGAAATTTAACAGATCCAAACTGTAAATCCAACTTAGAGGAAAACAATATCTAGTTTTGTTTCAGAAAATTAAACCTCTGTAGAAAAATGATTTTTTCTTTGAATCCTTTGTACATTTTGTGGTGGAGAAACCCAAAGGATTTTAGTTTGTATATTGTAAACCTTTGTTGGAAATGTGTAGTCTCTTTTCCTAGATTTAAATTTGTGGAAGTTATTTAAAAGATTCATTTTTAAAATCCTCTATAGAAATTTTGCGTTCTGCGGAAATTTTTATAGTTTCACCTCTAGAAGGTTTTTCCAGAAATATCTCCTCAATTTATTTATCATATTATAATATTATATATATATATTGTATACATATATAAAGATGCATATATATTGATATATACAAATGAATACATATATATAATATATATATTTATTTATTTTAAAAAATATTGATAAACTGCCATTTGTATGACATTCTTGTTTTTCCATGGGAAAATCGTAAGAAATTTCCGTATTTATCAAAATCGTCATTTATTTTATTTGCTTGGGGTTTAGTTATAATGGGGGAGGCTTGGGAGGCACTGCCTCCACTGCCGCCCACATGAGGGGACAACTGTGGAGGAAGGGCCTTCGCAACCCCTCCCCTCTCCTCTCACAGGTCGTGCCCATATGTTTGGGTTTGGTTGTGCTTTGCATAACCGCCCCCAGACATAGGGGATTCTTTTATTGCATTGGAAATAAAATGCGTGTGGATCCAAACAAAATCCGCGGCTAGTAAATAATTTCGTCCGCTTGGTTTTTCATTTTGGATTTCAAAGTTTTTAAATTATTTTATTTGATATATTACTTAAATATATATATACATTATGTATATATATATATATATATTATTTTTATTTATGTTAATTTTGTGATTTGAACAAAACAATAGTTATTTATTGAAATATTGAATGAGTATATATTATAAGTATATATATACATAATTATATATTTAACTATAATTATGTATGTATATTTTATGAATATATATTAAATATGTATGTGATAATTAAAATAGTTTGTATTTCATCATATTTTATGTTAGATTGGAAATAGAACGAATTGTTAATAGAAGGAATTGTGTTGCTTTTAAAAGTTATTTGAAAATATGATTTTAGTGTAGAGGAAATTTAATTATTGTTATTAAATATTTTGTTAAGGTAATTGGTTTATTTACTATGAAATGTATTTGAAAGAGAAATGGATCTAGTATATCTAAAAATAGATTATTTCCTTGCAATTTCCTTGTTCTAATTATTTCCTCTATGTTCATGTTTGGGGAAAAGGGTTAAATGAGTCTTTAATTATGTAAGTCTTCCAAAGGGTTCTAGAGGATGGGGGTTGTCGAAATGTTATGTCAACCATTTTTATTTCCCTTGGGTAGTGCATGGTGCCTTGTCAGTGATTTACCCGATTTCCATGAACGGGGATGTTTTGTGCCTCCTTTGGAAGGAGTGGGTTATGTGCTTTGTTTCCTCCAAGTGTTTGGAGTGAGTTTCATTTTATGCTGCCTCCTAGAGTTGGAGTGGTTGTATTTTCTAGCTTGTATGCACTTGGGATTCCCTTGGGTGATTAGTTTTGTATAGTATGTTGTCAATTAGAAGAATGGCTTTTTTTAGGCACTAGAGCCCAAAGAGGTAAACTAGATAACCTTTAGAGGTAGTTTAATCAAGTGATAACTAAATTAATGTACTTAGAAGATTAGGAAGTATTTCACACTAATCAAGATAATTTAGCCTCACTCATAGACACAGATGCTTGTTTAGACTTGGGATGTGTGGAAAGTCCTAGAATGGCAAGGCCAACTATCTTGTCCTTACAAGAGGTAGTTGATTCCGCATGAGTGAGTATGAGGGATGAGATTCAATTGAGGTCACTAGGATTTTCGGAGCCTATGAAGATTCCCAGAGGATATCTCATGGCAAGCTGTGCGATGACACTCTATTTAGGAAAACATTGGTTTTTTTTTTGTATGTATGGTTTCTTATCATACTTGATCGAATTATATGTCTGGAAGCAATGTGACCATGTTAGAATTAGAATTTTATTGTACATGTGTTTAGTTGTGTTAGTATGTGTCAGTATGAGTCAGCCTATGGTTAGAGGTTTTAGAGTTTGTCCATGTTACGTTGTTACTATCTCCTAGGATGGGGGATGGGCCTTCAGGTACCACTTGGTTGGGTGGAACATGCACCATACACCATTGGGTTCCCCTTTATCTTCAGTACTTGGTGGTGAGGCATCTAGTTGGGCAACTCAGATTTCTTCTTTTATTTCAAGAATTGTAATATTTCAATTTCTAACATGTTTTACCCCTCTTGTGTTTATGAGGTGGAATTATGTAATTGTAACACATTTGTATTATTGCCTCATTCTGGGAATGAGTGATGTAACCTTTGGATTAAGTTAATGAATTTCTATCTTGGATGTATATTTTATTATGTTATGTTGTATCTTTATGTTGTTTTAATGATTATTTCATAATGTCATTAAATGCTATGGTTATATGTTGATGTATGTGTGGGTTTAAGTAATATCGGTTATGTAGCCTTAGAGGATGTTGTCAATTGCAGGTGAACATGTATGTTTAATTCACTTTAATAAAAAAAAAATTGTATGCTTTTATAGTGAATTGAAAATTCCTCTAGGTTTGTGTGGTGGGGCATTACACATAACGATCCATAACGTGAGTGCATTATAACACACTCGCATTATGGATTTTCAAGTTTTTTTTTGGAGGGTGTCCATGAAATTGCTACCCATTTCCACGCACCTGCCCCAACTTATATTACTAAAAATAAATTATTAATTTTAGAGTTATTGGTACAGTATTGTTAATTACTATGTTGCCATTTTTATTAGAGTAAAGTTTGATACTATTAAAGATTAATAAAATTGATTGTTAAGAGTATCATTGAGACTAGTAATATCAAGAATATTAATATTAGCATTAGGTAATAAAATTAGCATTAGGGAGATATTATTAGTAATAAGAAAAAATGTAAATATTAAGTGGGGATTTAAATATCAATAATAACAATATCCTTATTATTTGGAAAATAAAAGATAATAATGATGATGTTATTCAAAGAGAAATATTAAAGGAGCATGCTATTATTGATAATATTATTATGGGTAATATCTATGTTTAACCTTTATTAGGTTTGAATGAACCTTAGGTACTTTCAATTTAGTAATAGGTTAGCGCTTGGTCATAGACTTTACTCTTTCTAGATCAAACCAAGGCTCATGTTAACATCAACAACACACAACAAGTATAAGGGAGTGTGTGGCAGGTGAATCCATAGTAGAAATTGGTATACAACTTCCGTATAAATAAATTTTGTACCTTAGTTGAAAAGCGACTCCTCAAGGGTGCTCGCTCATATCATTTTTAGTGTTACACAATAAAAAATTAGAGCATTAATTAGCTTAATGTTTGTTTTAAAATAAATTATGTGGGTTTTCTTGATAAAAAAATTAGGCATGAAAATTCTTATGTTTCACATATTCTCCAATAATTTTGAATGATAGATGAAACCTTCATTGAGGAATCAATCCAATCATTAATTATTATTTATTTCAATTCATTTTCATTGGCTTTGTAGATTTTTTGAAAAGTTTGATTTAAAATTTTCTCTCTTGAAATCAAACTTTTGTTGTCCACTACATATTTCTTGAGCTTCCTATTATGTACTATCACATCATCAATGAATTCAAAAAATTCACAAAAATGATCAATACTCCTCATTATTTCCTCTTAGATGTTTTGTTTCATATGCCTCATTGTGTCTCTACAAAATATGTAAAGCTCTGCCACAAGACCTTAGAAGATGACACACCAACTACACATAAAAATGGTACAATTTTATCTTTGTTAAAGTAAAAGCGTATTAAATATTTCAAATGAAAATTAACTCGTATTCTATGTAAGTCCTCTAAGGTTCATGCCTACACTACTACAATCCCATAAAAATTCATAGTATTAAATCATATCAACTAACATTATGAATTATCCATATCATGTCATTAATAATGTATAATAAAAACCATCTAGTTAGCTAACATATGCCATAGTCATCATCATATAATCAGTTCCATAAGAGAATCTAACATTAAATTGCAAGGGAATATAACAAGAAAGGAAAACATATAATATAACAAGAATGGTAAACATATCTAAATATACACGAGTTAAATTATGCCACCTCAAACCACATTCAGGTACCATGACGCACTAAGAAATTCCTCAAGATAAGATATCCTAAGTAGTGACTTCTCAAGATACCTAAATCCTAAGAAGTCACTGCTCAAGATATCAAATCTTGAGTACTTCTCGATTCCAATGATGCCCTCAAGGTTCACTTGTAACATTACTAATCAAAATTAAAACATATCTCCAAATCCTAATGTTAGAATTTTCATCATTAATCATAACAAGTCAACAATAGCTACCATTCAAATCCATTTCATTATCTTAATCAATTACAATATAAGTTCCACATTAAGTTACAATGTTACATCATTACATCGTGAATAGAAATAAATCCTTGAACCCATGTGAGGAGAGTACATCAAAAGTATGATACATGATACAAGAGAATAATGATACAATGTAAATACATGAAATGTAATCTACAAGAACTGGGCCAAGTGTAGAAGCCTTCAAATCTAGGAGTAGTCACTACCAACACAAATAAGGGAGAGATCCCAACGGAGTACAATGCACATTACAACCGACCATGTGGAACCCTAAGGTCCACCCCGCATGCTAGGAGATAGAGAAAGGGTCTCATCATCACAATGACAACCAAGGTGAAAATCCACTAACACAACAAGACTATGATGAATACTATCAAGCAATTACAACATAACACCATACAATAGTGATACTGCATCGAGAGGCCCACATATACATCACATGGAAATAAATGCATGGGAGTACTAGGTTGTAGTAGGGGAGAGTGTCATCACATGGTCCTAGGATGGGTTGTTTTGACAATCTTTCTTTAGACATCGACCCCCATCTATGGTTGTTCTGATAGTCACACATTTGATGTCGGCCCCATTAGGTGACACATGCGAGACCAATTATCCTTTCATGGGGACAAGGGAATTGGTATTGCCAACCAGGCCTTCTCTACCCATCCTTATCTTGGACGAGCATTATAGGTATGGGTGAGGCATCTAATTATCTTAGTTAAAGTGAAATTCTACCCAACCCCCTAGTTAATTAATTTGGTTATCACTTGATTAGAAAACTACCACATGGGTTGTACTAGATGCCACTTTGTGTGTTGGCCCCCATTGAGAGCCACTCCCCCTTATGTGAAGTTGTCAAAACCAACTTCACAATCCCCAAGAATCACCTGCATGTAATCACCTATCACATTCAACATATATCTAGAACAAAAAAGAAGATGTTATATAAACTCTCAAGCAAGAATGTGGAAGCAAAACAAGAATATTGATTATTGAATAATGTTATAATTACAATGAGATAAATACTTATGAAGGAGATCATGAAACCCTAAATAAAACCTAAAGAGGAAAACACTAGTGTGGACACTTACTAATTAATAAATAATTATTAATGTGCCTAAGTTTAGCTTAAGTAACCTAAAGGAATAAGTGACTTAATTAATTAACCAATATGATTAAATTAATTAAATGGAATAACTTATTACTCTAACATCCCCCATTAAGATGAATTTAGGGATTAGCTAATACACTAAGAAAAAGATGCATGAAAGCAAAGATGGGTCCTAGAAACAAAGGCCTCATCAAGTACCCAAGTACAAATGAAATGCAAACTAAACTAAATGAGGTAAAGGAGGAAACCTAGTGGGATTAAAAATACTCCCCAAAATAGAATGAAAAGAGAAACTCAGTGATGAAATATGGAGGACTCCATAAGATCCCCCAAGGACACCATACATCATAAAGATACATGAATGAACCCCCCAAGAAGAGAGGAAGAAATATACCACATAGCCCCCCATAATGAAGTAGCTCCAGAAAGACTGAAGAAACCACATCTCCTGAAAGAAGTGAGGGAAGAGGTCGCTGAATGCAGTCTCTAAAGGTGAAGTAGATGTAGCCCAAGATGTCTCCATAGAAGCAGGCATGACCTCAAAAAATGAAGTTGTCAAAGTAGGTGAAGACTGAAGTGAAACCTCCAAAGATGAATGCTCAACTAGATCCTACTGCACTGAAACGAAAGAAACCACATCTATAGTCATAGAAGTATCAACAACTGCAACAGTAGGTGGAGAAGATGAAATTAATGGCTCAAGAATAGGATATGAAGTGACAACTCTAATGTTCAAGTAGCCAAATTTCTCCTTTGAATGATGATTCACACTAGAAATGTGATGAATAGTTGTAGGAAGAGAAGCACCATCAGTAGAAAAATATTCAAAGGAATACAACCAAGATGAGTGATCCATGACCCTAGTAGCAATAAATGCTCTACTCTCCAAGTCTCTAATGCTAATTGAGTCAAGTGTAAACTCCACAAACCTCTCCTTGCCTCCATGTGTGATTTGATATATAGAAAGAAGGTTGTTCATAAAATGAGGAGCACACAAGACATCCTGAAAAGTGTTGTCCCCAAAAATAATAGACCCCTTCCCTATAACACTCATGTATGTATTATTTCCCATAAAAATAGGAGACATAGTGTGAGACTCAAAGGAAGTGAACATAGACTCTGAAGAAGCCATATGATGAGATGCTCCTAAATCTAGAAGCCATCCAAGACCTGAAGAAGCACAAAGATCATGTCCCTTCATATCTGATGAAGTATGTAAAATAGCTATGCCCCTATCATGCTGCTCTAAAGAAGAAGAAGAATGAGGGGAAGGAGATGATGCAAACATCCCAAAAAGAAAATCAATATGATGTTTCTAAAGAATATGCTTCAGCTCATCAATGTCCTTCTTGTAGCAACTATGTTTTTCATTTCCTTCCCTCTTGCAATATTCACATGAACCCTTCTCCTTCCTGGATGATTTCCCCTTAGAAGAGGAGGATGAATCTGAGGACTCCCTTTTCTACTCATGAGATTTGGAATCCTTTTGTTTATGTTTCTTTCCTTTTCCTGTAGAAGCCTTTTGATCTCTAGGCTCGTGTGATGCAACAAGCGCCTATGATGAAGAGGGATTGAAATTTACCATATTAGCCAACTTGGCTTGCTCTCAAGTGAGAGAAGATGAAAAATCATCAAAAGAAGGAATATTAAATCTAGTACAAAGTGCATCCCTAGTGGCATAAAAAGTAGATAAAAAAACTAAATAATCTAGTCCAAGCTTAGAAAGAATGGACAATATCAACTGAGAGTCTTCCTTCTGAACACCACTATGAAAAATACAATCGAAGAGACTTGATTTTGGTGAAAAAATCCTGGATGCTATCAAAATCCCTAGGATTTAAGCAAATAAGCTCATTCTCTAACTGAAACCCTCTCATAGTATCCTGCTTCCCAAACAAAGACTACAAAGTAGTCCAGATCTCATGGGGTGTAGTGCAAGACTCAATATGAAATAGAAGGTCAAATGAAAGAGATAAACATAATGCACCATAAGCTTCATCACATCTATTAAACCACTTTCTCTTTTTAGTAGCACCTGTAGGTTCAATTTCTGTACCCATGGTTACCCTATACAACCTTTCATGTTTCGAGTGAATCTCCATTTTTTTTTCCAACCAAAATAGTTGAATGGGGTAAGGGGTACAATATTATGTGTATCCATGATAGAGAAAAACAATATATACTCTCAAAGAAAAAAACAATGCTCACTGATCTAAAAAAATAGCCTAATTGCATGCTTCTCAAGAAAATAACTGAAAAGGTAAAGGGTGAGATCAAATAAGAATATTAGATACCTAGTAATTATTTTGGGAAAAACAGGTCTGAGATCTGTGTAGAGCACTTAACCATCTTTCCAATACCTATTTGTTTTCGCAAAACAGAGTCAAGACAAAAACGTTACGTCTCCCAAAGTGAAAATAACAACTTCTAACTTTGACAAGTGAAAAAGGCATGAAAAATGAAAAATGAAAAAATCAAACCTCCACCACTGGATTGAGCATCGAACCAGATTTCTGATGATATCTTGTTTTTGAAAAAAGGCCTATGTTTATAAAATTTATGAGAGAATGAAAAATAGGCCTGTAAAAGACACTTTCACCACTAAACAGGGGCAAAAATGTAGCACCCGAGGGTTGGCTCTCGCTCGTGCATATGATCGTCCGCTGTAGGGGCCTATGAAAAAACCATCGGTTGGGTGTGTAGGCACAACTCCCAATCCTCTAAAGGACCGCGGCCTGGGGCTAAGAGACTTGGCAGGGGCTAGGGATGAAGTGCCTAGACACCGATAAGACCACAAGTGTTTGCAGAAGGGCCCGCAAGGGCTAGAGGGAGCGACGGTTGGGTTGTTCGCTAAAGGTTGGAGTGGTGGCTGGTTGCCGCCAGGTGGTGGGCAAGTGACACTAGCCTTTAAAACTGGCGGAGCCAATTTTTTTAAAAAACTTTATTTTTTTTAAATTTTCTTGCCTCGATCTGTGTGCCCTAGGGCCGTACGACCTTGGGGTATTTTTTTTTGCCTTCTAGTGCAATTTTTTCCAAAATGGATAAATTTTATATGAAAATAGGGGTTTTTGGGCGTTGCAAACTCAACATTTGGTGAGGTCCGTTTTGTCAAAAAATGCCTAAAAAATTAGGCAACCCCTAGATCCTCAAAAAAATTCTTAGCTTGAAACCCTTACACAGAAAAATGTTGTGAGAGAATATCTTCAAATTATGAATAGGCAACCATAGGTCTAGAGCTCTAATACTATGTAGAAGTTGTCAAAACCAACTTAAGCAAGAATGTGCAAGAAAAACTAGAATATTAATTATTGAATAATTTTATAATTACAATGAGATCAATCCTTATGAAGGAGATCATGAAACCCTATAGAAAACCTAAAAAGGAAAACCCTAGTGTGCACACTTACTAATTGATAAATAATTATTAATGTGCCTAAGTTTAGCTTAAGTAGCCTAAAGGAATAAGTGACTTAATTAATTAACCAATATGATTAAATTAATTAAGTGGAATAACTTATTACTCTAACACCTTCTACAACTAGGAACCCAATAAAAACCAAAGAGCAAGGCCCACTTGCACAATCACAAAACTGATAACATATGCAACAAAGCGAGCCATAACCCCGCCTACATTAAAATTACAACCACATTGGTGAATACATAGTGCAAGCTAGTAACCATCAACAAATTTATTAAAAAAAATAAAAATCATGTCAATGGATAACAAATAATTCCATCGAAAGGACAATTTCTCCTAGCCTCTCGATGACTTCAGTATCCTCATCACAAGATGACATAAACATTTGAACAAATCCACAATCCATTCCCTTGCTTCACATAAGCATCTTGAAATAATAATAGAAATATGAAATCAAGGGTGGGTTATGTGTAACAATTTCATATTTACAAGTATTCCTCCAATTCAAAAGTTAATCTCTTTTCATGGGTATGTGTAGGACCATCATGGAAAAAATAGGTCTTTAAGTGGCGAAGAAAATTCAAAAAATCAGAGTTAGGCAACTTGACGTAACAAAAATTGAATAAGTTATCTATATTATTTCAAAAATATGTAAGAATAGAATCTATAGCAATTTGAATTTAGTTTCTAAACTGCTAGATTTATTTAAAAAATAAAAATCTATTTGGTGAAAATTTGAAATTTCAATGGAGTAGTACTGAAAATTCAGGGAAAAAATAAGAAGTAGGTGTTTGTTGACCACCCTAACCACAATAAAATGATAATAATTTTTTATAATATTTTAGATATAAGTAGAGGATTCATGTCCCAATGTGATGCATATTTTTTTCAAAGTAAATAATTAATTATGATTTTTTTATTACAACTTTTAAAAAATATAAAAACTCGTATGTCTGACCACCCTAACTTGGGAAAAACTTCATGATATTCATTTTTTTTTTAATCCTATAGTATGCAAAGCAAAAAATGTGACACATGTTTCAGATTCAAAAAATGTGATACCGTTTGAAAGCTATAGATATTTTCAATCAACTTATCAATTAGGACTTTAGTCGTAATTCCAATAGAAAATGAATAATAATTAATTATTAAATTCAAAGTAAAACATAACTTATATTGGTGGAAAGTTGAGAATCTCCTTTAAAAACCTTTTTCGTTTCATCAATTTTGGGTAAAAAAAAGTCATTAGCCACATGGGCCATCATATGACTTACATATTGCTAATTTTTGGCCCATCATGATCCTACACATACCCCCATAAGTACTAACATTCATTTATTAAATTACCAATATAACAACCTTTCTAAATAAATTGTTTCTTGTTTCATTTATTTGAATACAATTACATAGGGGCAGCACTATTATTTTGCAAGAAGACATAATACACATAAAAATATACTTGCATATATATATATATATATATATATATATATATATACACACACACACACACACACACACATTTACTAATAAAATACTATCACTAAAACAATAATTTCACATACAACATGGTAAGAAGAATCCTGAATATCAGAACATTAAATTTGTATGTCCACCTATATATATATATCAACATACTTAATACAAATAAAAGGCCAATTATTAATTAAATAAAAGTGCAGCGAATGAATGGAATGAAGATAATCATAGTATGTGTTTAATCATAGGATGCCAGCAAGAACATATAAAATAAGAGTGCGAGCCTCCATATATATATATATGTAGCATAATGATATCTACAAGATTAGAGTTTGGTGGCCTATCGAATTCAAAGACAGGTAGAATTTCCAATTAAAAAATGATAATAATTTTGCCGCCATGCAAAAGTTTATTCTTCTTTGGAGGTGTAAGGCCCCACCTTGCATGTGATTAGTAAAGCTCTAATATGTTTAATGTGTTCCTAAATAAATGGTAAGATGTATTGTGGATGACAAATAGTATGATTATTTGATATTATTCTTTCTTTTCATTTATTCTACCGTGAAGGAGTTAGGAATCATAAATTATGAATATGAGTTGAAATTGTAAATGAAATGGTTACAAAATTAAATCTTATTTCAGCTATCAGATTAATGTGATATACAATTGTTGCTTATGGTTTCATTGGTAATTTGCAGGAAAGGAAGAGTGAATACAAGAAGGGAAGACCATTGAGTAAATCAAAAGACATCTTCTTGTGGTGATGAATTTGACCCTGTTTCGAGGCTTAAAAGAAAATAAATTTAACAAGTTGATAGAGTAAGGTGGTAAGGGATGATTTATATTTTGGGTTGAGAGGGTACTTACTTGTGTGCCAAGTGAGTTGAAAGTTGGGGGATAAGGTTTAGAAACCATTATCTAAGTTGAAATTCGGATAAATCCTTAAATGAGTCTTTAATGAGGGTTTTTGGTCAACTTCCTTGGTTGGGATGAAAAATAAACCCTCTACGGTCTTTACCATAGTGGTAGGGGTGAAATAGGCATACAATAGTGCCCTTAGGACATGATTTGACCCCTGAAAAGTCCTCATTATAGAGAGTGACGAGGTTTGAAGGGAGGATGGGATGGAAAGATGGAGGGGTTGTCCAAGTGCATGTTCTTCAATAAGGAAAAGACTCTCAGTGATGGAGGTAGGTATACTCCACACCTCCCCATCCAAAGGTTGTAAATTGAAACCACTATATATTTTGGAGAGGAAGAATGAGTGTGGTGTTACCCACTTCTCCTTTTGGAGAACTTCAGTGAAGATGGTAGGAAGAATGAGAAGATGAGAGGGGGAGTCATATTGGGGAGTTAGTGATCAAGATAGCTTGGTTGGAGAGGAAAGAAGGATATAAGAGTTAAAGTCCAACACCTATAGCAAAGAGATAAGTTTTCCCTACTTCATTTTCCCTTTGTTTAATTGTTGTAATAAGGTGGCATGTTGTATGGATCATGATTGGAAGTAAGAGAGTAGAGAACCTAAATGCATGAAATTTGGCACTATGTTATTCTTACTATGTGGAAATTTGAAAAGGTTCCATTCATCATCTTGGAGCTAAAATACTTCTTTCTCGGGGGTATGGCTAGAGCCCATGAGGCTCCATGAAGCCATTATGGTAGGGTGGAGAGAAAACCTAAATTAGTTGTGTGTTAATCATTGTAGTCCTTTAAATTTGTTGAAATTTGGAATGCTACTATTTTGATGTAACATGAAAAAGAATGAAAAAAAGAGGGAAAAGGAAGGATAAATTTATTGGTTTTAATGAAGGAATGAAGAAAAGAAGAGCAAGATCATGTTCTACTGACGTCTTATTATGTAAGAAATTTATAGACTTAAATCTTGAAGTGATTATTACCCATTCCCTCGAGGAAACCTATGTAAAGACCCTAGTTGTTGTATCCTTTTGTAAGAAAAATGTTCTAAATTGTTGTAGGTTTAAGGGTTTCGTTTTATGCTCATCTCATGGAATTTATTATAATTTATCTCTAATAAATAATAGACTAAGTTTATCCTTTAGAAAACCTTTTACTTCCTATTGGAATCTAGCTAGAGTGACTAAATTTACCAATAAAATCTCCTTCCAAACTTGGTTGTATATTAAATAAAATTGTATAATTAGAGTTATGGAGATGGTAATTTGTCCAAGCTTGAGATTAATATCTTACATCCTAATTATATTAGGATGAAATAAATTTACTAACATAACAAAAAAGAGTGCTTGTCCGAACATTATAACATGGGAATGTTAATTGGGAGATGATTTGAATTTTAATACTCATTGAGTAAATACCTGAGTCTCCCCTATATAATGTACATAAACATAATTCAATCATATTATATATATATATATATAAAAGAAACCTTTTTAATTTATCTGCTAAGTCACAAAAGAATGCTTGTATATGTTCATTTAAGTGTTGAAGCGATCTAACAACTTATATCTAACCTGTCTTATTGAAATTCAAAATAAAAGGGGGTACTCCTGATAATAAAAGAATAAATAATATATATATTAATCTTTAAATCTAGCTGTAAAATAGCTATGTCTTCGGTGCCATAAAACTGCTCAGCAAACACCTGCTTAGAGTGAGACTACCCTCCTTATTTGTCTTCGAAGGTATCCACAAGATTTTTAAGTCCTTCAAGCATCTTTGGCAGGCCGAAGACATCCCAACAAAAGAGTTGTTTCCATGAGCTGTGTCCATTCTTTCAATCTACAAAGAATAGTAACTTTCAACATTTCTTAACACCTTCTCATCACAAGTTGAAACCATGTCAAGATTGTTTCTGTTTCTGAACCAGAGAGCATCTAGTGGCTTCCAGTCACCAACCTCATCGAGAACAGTAAGGAATAATTTTGAGCCTCTCCCATTTGATCCTCAAAAGAAAGAAAACCTACACTCTAAAATTTGTGATCATCATCGAAAAGGTCTAGAGGAACTAACCTTGCACCTAAATGTAGGCAACTGAAACCAATACAGGAAAATAGAATAGTTATAAGGAAGGAATGGCGCCAGAAGGACTAGGTTCACAGACCAGTAGATCCCTTGTCTCACCAAGCCTATAAGGCCATCTCCAACTGTCTCTACTTTCGCTAACTCTTGTCTTGGCAATGGAAAAGTCACTAGGGTTTAGGGCAAGAACATTTTCCTAGGGTGTATATTCATTTCATGGTGATTAACCAAGTTGAAGATTGTAGTGGAAGTTAGTTGGGCAGAATAACTCCAAAATTAATTCTTGCCATACAATCCCTACCCTCTATTGCAACACATAATTGTAAAAAGGACATTTGCATAATTAGACCACTTTGGAAACATCGGCCAGTGTGTGGGCTGGATGTTTCAACACCATGGGGTGAATTGTCGTCTTGAATTCTAATGCAGATAAGATGCCAGTTTGTCAAGAATTTTCACTGAGGAAATTTCTAGTTGTAGCTTGAATGCCTGGGAGTTAGATAACTATGCTGATAGTAGAATATTATTAAATTTGTATCCAACATACTAAGTACAAATAATTGCCCACCTATAATCAACTGCCCCATTGCAATAGTCAGTTCATCATTCAAGCTTTGTCTGCAACATCTCCATCATGATACGTAGGCCAAAGGGAAATAATTTCTGAGACACTGCTATATCTACCATCTGATGTAAATTTGACCAAATGGACTCCCACTCCTACCTACCCTTGGCGCTCGCAACATTGATGTTTTGTCATCTTGTCTACTGGAGATATATCTGGGTGAGTACATTCCATAAATTTTTTGTCTGGAAAATCTCTCTATAATCTGCTTAGATTTAAGTACACGTAGAAAAGTATGGCATGGAAACTTGGCATGGATAGGTTGAGTAATCTAAACGCCTCCCTCTACAGGTCATTTTGCTTCTTAGTCAGCTAGTTGCAAGAGTCACCCATGCTGTGTTATATTGTTCCAGTGTACATTCTAAGCAGCATAGCCGCACATGGAGCATTGTATTTACTACTCAACTACCAGATTAAATATTGTGAAAACAGATAATAATTCCCGGGAAGGAAAAATAATATTAATACGATATAAAATTTTAAAGGGGGATGTTACTCCGCTGACATCGCTTCCTACTTTTGACACCACCATTGTTTCAGATCTACACCTACAAAGAAAAATTACGTGCTGTAACACTTAACCACACTTCCTTTCTCTCCATGATAGTTTAGAGCTTCAAAACACTCTTAATCACGATATACTCTAATTCATGTTATTTATCCTCACTTCCATACAAAAACATTCTTTTACTTTTTATCTAAAAGAAGTGATTCCTCTTACGTAAGAAAAAAATAGCATGGGGACAAAAGTTCTTTCTAAAAAAAGAGGACCTTAGATTAGTTAAATTATACTTTAAAACAAGATATTTAAAAATGTTGTTTTTTTATTTCTCTCATATGGGTTAAAGGGTAACAAACAATACTATTATTTTATATTTTATAAAATTTGGTGCTTCATGGGATATAAATATTATAAATAAAATTAGAATAAGAGATTTAAACAAATATTTATTATATATTAGGTTTACATTTATAATACATATAATTATATGATAGTTAATTATTATTATTATTCTTTTTAATAAGATTCAGAGAATTAAAAAATAGCATATTTGACTATTGATTAAGATAATGATTTTTTTAATTTAAAGAATTAATAATTGTCATTAAAGAGAATTGTAATATTAATAATAAACAATAATATTAATATCAAGAGAAATTAAGATATAGTTTTTGGGGAATTTTTTTATCATATGGTATGGTTAATATTAATAAGGAGATAAATAATGATTATAGTTTTTACAGTATTAATGGTATAAGTTTCATTATTAATATTATCATAAGATTTTGATATTAAGACTAGTGTCCTAAAATTTGGTATTGTATTAGATTAATAAAAGAGAATATCAAAATAAATCTTAGATTGTAGTTATGTTAGAAGCCTAATCGTTTAAACGTTTTCTTATGAGAATGACACAAAAAAAAATGTTGTGTTTTTCGTGCAAAAAATTTGGGCATGACAGAAGGCATAGATTTGCATAACTAATCATATTCAAGACTCCGTCTATTGCATGAAACAACTCTAGAAGAAGACATGGGTGCGGCCAAGATAAAGACTGTACATGAATATCCAAGAGTGCAACAAACTACAAATACATGCGTATAAGCTTAGGTTAAGTTTTTCTAGTAACACTACGTTTAAAAGAATGAATGCCAAAACAACTATAGCCACTAAAGAAATTCAACTTCAAAGGAGTCGACACATAGATGAATCAAAATCATACAGGCTGGATGGAAAGAATAGAAAGATAAACATTCAAAATACAGAGGAAAATAGAGTCAATTTACCCAAATGGAGTCTTATAAAAAAGAAAAGAGCTTAATACAGTGACATAGCGTCGAATGCCAGAGACAAATAACTTCCTCAATTGATTTCAATTACCCCAAATCAGGAAACTCTATTAAGGTCGATTAATACAAAAGCTATTTAACTAAAAGTTCATACACGAAGAGAGACGGTGCCTAAATAGTTTATCAGATTGCTAAGGATAAACGAGACAGCTAGAACAAAGGGCGGTGACTTATTTTAGATATGATACCAAAATTCCACCAAAATTCTCAGAGAAAAAGAGACTATGGCTACCAAAATTCCACCATTCTTAATTGCATACAATCATAGGTACAAAATCCACGATTTGAGCCAAGACTCAGATAATAGAATATGGAAAACAAATTTGGGAAATAATACAAAGCAATAAACAAAAACCTCTATACGTTGCAAAAGAAAGAATTTCCAAGATTGCATGAAGTTTATGGAATAAACACAAGTTGAACTCAAACACTTATTTTATTTAAGACAACACAAACTTGCATCAATCATTTCTAATTCAACATTAAAATTGGGGGAATAATCAAGGAACCTGGTTTATATGTTTGTCAAAGCTGAATTCTTGATGCACAGATTTTGTAATTTCCATCTTTGAAGGAATAGAGGCAAAGACCATAATTTTACACAGAAAATATATTATAATCTTCAAAATTTTTTATTAGAACAACAATATAAAAGTTTTCTTCTACTGAGCAATTTCAAATTTCATCACCATACTAAAAATACAATCACACCAATATTATATCAAAGTCCACGGCCACATAAAATTACAAAATTAAAGGCTAATAAATTTAGTCAAGTTGTAAAGTCCGAAAACAAAAAAAATGTCCATTTGATATAAAGACAAGTCCTTTTGATTTAAATATTCATCTTTTTATCCCAGTTGTCCACTGACACACATCCCAACAAACACCATTGTCGATCAGGCCAAAAACCGCACTACCATGGATGAGAGAGAAAGGTCACGCGGTGAACACCGCTCCACCGTGAGGGGGCGCAAACAAGACCGTGGGGCCAAGGTTACCGCATTGACGTGGTTAGAAAAACTTCAAGTCACAAGATGGCAACAAGTACCGTGCCATTGCGGACAGTTAGGATGAGGACTGTAGGACAGCGGTAGCAAAGCTCTAGTGGTTAACTGCTCAACCGTAGATAACAAGCAGTGAGGCCGCGATAACGTGGGGAGAACCAAGTGAAGAAACCGCGAGACCATGGACTGCATGAAGTTGGGTTGTTGTATTGCGGTGGACACCGCAGTACCACGAGTAGGAATTTCTATTGGCGTGGGCACATGGTAGAGACCAGTTTTGACGCACAAGAAGATTGGGGAGTGGTGCGGGATTTGGGTGAAATCCCAACACTCCCCCTTGAACACAACTTCCACAGACTTTGGCGCTCAGTCGATTTCTCTGATGGATGAGATTATCTCTGCTCAACGCCTTTGTAAGAATGTTTTCCTGTTGTTCCTCTGTCTTACAATATTCCAACGTAATCTCTCCATTGTTAATTACCTCACTAATGAAGTGAAACCATGTGTCTATGTGTTTGCTTTGTTTGTGAAATACTAGATTTTTTGAAAGACCTATTGCTAAGTTGTTATCACAAAAAATTCTAGTTGCTTTCAACTGAATATTCATTTTGAAATTATTTTAATACTCTCCTCATCCATACTACGTGGCATGATGCACTTGTAGCAGCTACATATTCAGCTTCAGTTGATGACAAAGTAACTATCGGTTTCTCTTTTGAAGCCCATGAAACAACTCCTATGCCAAAATGAAAAACATAACCAGATGTGCTCTTCCTGTCATCGATCCTCCCTACAAAATCACTGTCTATATAATCGGTAAATTTAAATTCATTTGAGCTAGAATATTGGATTCCATAGTTCTTCGTTCCAATGTGAGTCCTTCAGTGTTTCCATAAATTTGGAAATTAAACTGATTGAATATATGATGTCTAGCCTTGTGGCTGTTAGATACATCAGACTTCCAACAAGTTGTAGAAAGTTGAATTCACATTTAAATCTTTATCCTCTTTACTCAACTTCAGACCAGTCACCATTGGAGTAGGAAATAAAGATTCCATTTTCATCTTAATTTACCTCAATGCCTAAAAAATATTTCATTAGACCCAAGTCTGTCATTTCAAATTCTTTCATCGTTTCTCCTTTAAACAATTCAATTGACAAATCTCCAGTGAAGATTAAATCATCTACATAAAATAAAATAATCAAGATTTTACCTTCTTCATTACTTTTAGTGTATAGTGTTGGTTCACTGCTGCATCTGATAACACCATTTTGATTAAGATAGCTATCTATTCTGTTATACCAAGCTCTTGAGGCTTGTTTCAAACCATACAGTGCTTTTTTCAACTTGTAGACTTTGTCTTTTTGACCCAATATTTCATATCTAGGTGGTTGTTCAATATATACTTCCTCCTCAAGATAGCCATTGAGAAATGTGGATTTCACATCCATTTGGTGAGCTAACCACCTGTTCTGTGCTGCTATGGCTAGTATCATTCTGACTGTATCAAGTCGAGCTACAGGTGAAAAAGTCTCTGTATAATCAATTCCAGGTTGTTGTGCATAACCTTTTACAACGAGTCTTGCTTTGTGCTTTTGCACTTCTCCATTTGCATTCAATTTTTTATTATAAATCCATTTGACTCCAATTACTTATTTGTCTTTTGGAAGACTTTGCAACTCCCATGTCTGATTATTTTCAATTGAATAAATTTCATCATCCATTGTTGTTATCCACTTCTCCTCTTTAATTGCATCTTCATAATGGATTGGATCTTCAGCTTGATAATTAAATGTAAAGAGTGTGAACTATTGTAAATTATTCTTACCTACATTCTGATTGTAAATGTCACTTATATTTCTAATTTTTTGTCTTCTCATACTAGCCAGTGTTGGATTTGAAAGATCACTAGAATTTGCAGAATGTGGGCTTGAAGGTCCTACGCTAGAAATTCTTGGTGTAGATGGCGTCTGCAAAATTCTTGTTGCTTCTCTTACATTGCTTGATGGTGTCACTTGTTGACCACCTGCTTGAGCTTGAACTGGTACAAAAGTAGGAACTGTAACATAGATTTTTCGAAGAATTCAACTACATAGATTAAGATGATCAGATCTAACAAATAATCTAAATAAAAACAACAAAGAATGAGTAAATGAACATAAAACAATAAAAAAAGACAACTGAAAATATCTCACCGAATATGCATCCACTTCTTCAAATTATCTCGATTGTCCTTCTCTGTTTTGTTGTATTAGTATTCTTGCCCTAATATTTTTAGTATTGATGCAAGCATAACCTTGTTGAATGTCTAAGAAAAATATCCAAGATTAAGTTTCTTCTCAAAAGTATTGATTTCGGGAGGAGGATTAATGATAATGATAGGCCATTTTATAAATTTTGGGTTTTTGAACGATCGACTCAGATTCAAAATACGGATCGACGGACAAGATTCATGAATGCCATATGATGCGAGTTTTGTGTCAGTTAGAAGATGAGTTAGAAAATTTTGAAGGATAAATATTAAATTAGAATGACAACTCAATCTTGTTTTAAGACTGTTCAAAAATAGAAAGAACACGAGTTCCAAATTAAATAAACAATTTAATCTTCAGTTAAGAGTCTTCGAAAATAGAAGAAATAGACTTTGAACGACAAAGACAAAGTTAGAACTTGAAGAATAAAGAGTTTGAATGCACACAGAAATTAATTAATTAAATAAAGATATTTAATTAATAAACACATTCATGCATATGAGTTAGAACTAGTTAACTGACTGGTTGTGACAAAGAGTTCTCTTGCAAAAATAATTAGATATCGAATCCGGAGATAACTGGCGGATTTAAAATAGATCTGGAGTCAGAAGGTGAGTGAATGATTAGTCAATTGAATGGTAGAAGAAAGTGACATAAATAATTAATAATGAATTAAATGTTAATTTAATTCAACATTCAAAATTGAAATGAATTTAATTAAATAAATAAAGATAATTTATTTAATTGACAATTGAAAAGGATTAATTGAATAATTAAATAATAAACATTTAATTATGGTTGAAAAATGACAAAGGGGTAATTAAATAATACATTATTTAATTAAGAAGGAAGAATTAATTAGTTAGTGACATAATTAAATAAACATGACTTATTTAATTAATCAAGTCTAATAAAGGTCATTATGAATTAATGAATTAATTAAAAGGGGATATTTAATTAATAGAGGAAATATGTGTTAGAAAGGTAATTAAATAATAAACATTTAATCATGACCATGGATATTAGAAAATTATGTCAAAAGTGATACTCGCAGGCATAGACCAATTTTCGGTGTCTATAGTTTGCCCATCTTTGATACAATTTCGTTTTGGCATTGTGTCAAATAAAATATACCCCAATCGTGCCCCAATATGAAACCAGTTAGGATATGCCCCCTCAGGAAAATTGACAATTTTTTGAAAACTTTGAAAAAAATTAGGAAATATTCCCAATAAGTCAATTTGATGGTCAGAAATGCTAAGGAGTTGACATAATTGAATTTGGAAGTGTTATGGACATGTACGGGTCAATAGAAGCTGGAAGGTTAAGTGACCAATAGATAAGGTCAGAAGAAATTCCACCCAAACCCTAGGTATAAATAAGAATTAGGTTTAAAACCAATTCATTTGCACCTGGAAGAGTTGAAGAATTGAGAAATTTTCTCTGAGTATTGGACAAAGATGGCTCCCATTCCATACGCTTCGCATCGAGGTTATCGGATCCGAAGCTTTAGATGGCTAGCTGACACAGGACGACTGATATGTACCCTAAAAATGAGCTTTTGAAAGTTTGTTTTGCATGTATTTTTAGGCACCCAAAATTTTATTTGCACATGCGGGCTTTCGGGATCGACGCATATGCGATCGTACGCAACACATTTTCTTGCGGAACGACGCATATGTCAAATCATGCCTAGGCTAGGATAGGTCATTTTAGGCATGCATTGCATATATTATAAAATTCACCGCATATGTATGCATGAATCGCATTTGTATTTGAAATGTACACATGTAGGGTTGTGAAATGCATGGGCTTTGATGAAACACATATGCATCAGGTAGACAGACTATAAAATAATGCACCATACTTCAATTTATGCACCCTATTTGTATTAGTTGGAAAATGGAATGAAATTGTGAAACATATATGAAATATGCGATGCAAATGCTTTGTGTTGCAATGCATTTGTATGAGTTCACCATAGTTGTGATAGTAAGCCACATTTGGCTGGCAAAGTTTTTGAAAAAAATTCTGAGTAAAAACTTGAAAAACTTGACACCGTGGTTGAAATGGAGGTTGTGTTAGATCCTTTTTATACTCGGGAGTCACATCCTGATACCTTCGGTCTGATAGATTCACTAGTTAGTGTGGAGACACGACTATTGTGGAGACTCGGTCTTCATCATGTTCTTGCAATGCCCACAATTTAGGAAAATAGAGGGATGCTGACTGCGTTGTGTGAGCGATGGCATTCAAAGACATCATGATTTCGTTTGTCAATTGGGGAGGCTACAGTCACATTGGAGGATGTCTATAGGATTTTGAGACTTCCTATAAGAGGAGAGTAGGTGATGTATGATACCGAGCGTGGATTTAGCAAGCTTGCCAAATTTTATCAGTATGATGATTTTAGTAGGCTAGGTATTGAGCATTATGAGATCACATGGCAGGTGTTGGCAGATAGGTACAAGAGGGTTGACACATCCTATGCACATTGATAGGAGGTATAGTACTTCTAGATAGACGAGGTCATGGTTTTCCTGTTGGGTGGGGAGAGATGTTAGTAGGGATGTTGGAGAGAGAGATTGTGTATGCCTGGGGTTTGTGTTTGTTAGGCATGTTGTACTTCCATCTACATGATATAGTGTATAGAGACACATAGTCAATGAGCCGTGAGACTACTCTTCTAATGTTTTGGGCGTGGGACAAGATAGCTATGTTTCATCCTCTGATTACTATAGAGAAGGAGGCTAGATCTCCATATGTTTTCCGCTACACGGGAAACATTACTCAGAGCCATGTGGGAGATACAAGATTTTGGAGACATGCACTGGATACACTGGATCACTTCACTTGGAGACCATACATGGACTATGAGAGATGGTCTGATGAGGATGGACATTTGACTTTTTGTCGACATACATAGTACTTGATTGGTAGGACCATTTTGAGCATTCATATCATTGAGAGACACCTATTGGATTGGGTTTTGAGATAGTTTTGGGAGGTTCAGGATGAGCCTAGAGGTAGTGCAATTTTTTCTCGATCTTCCACAAGGGGGCCTATGATACCAGTAGCTACTGCAAAGGTAGAGATTCAGAGCAGATCCAGGGACTACAATTGCTTATGACACATGGTGGGTAGAGCATCATTCAATTCTTTATATAGATCTAAATCAGCTGGCAGTAGTAGAGAGATGAGGTACAAGGCTGATAGGGTGACGTAGAGGGATAGGTGGTGGTAGGGGTGGTGGTGATGATGGTAGAGGTGGTGGTGGTAGGTGAGGATGGAGAGTTCAGAGAGGTGGTCGAGTAGGTGGATTATCACCTATTCGAGAGGCATAGGTGATGATGTACCAATGTTGGACCTTAGAGGTGAATCAGAGGCACAGGTTGGAGATGAGAATGCTGCCGAGGAGGTAGTAGCAGAGGAGAATGTAGAGGTAGAGATTGGCAGAGAGGACCTTGCAGAGGATGAGGAGGCTGATGTGGAGATTGATCCTCTTGGTATTCTAGTAAATTATGGGGAGGATGATATTGAGGAGGAGGTACCTATGGAGGAGCAGGAGAGAGAGCTCCAAGATCAGATTGTAGAGGGACGACGATATGAGGAGGCTCTTAGGGACAGTGACAGGGAGGCTTTGGAGGAGAGGTTGAGATTGGTTACCACAAAGCTTGATGCCATGTGGATATAGAGAGATAGTGCTTTTATGGAGAGAGATCAGGCCATAACCTGGAGATAGGAGATAGAGAAGCAGTTCATAGAGGTCAGACGCCTTTGCAGTGGTACTTCATCTGATGGTATGGTACACGAGCTAGTCAGATCAATAGAGAGAACTACCTATTATAGGGATCTATATGAGTCAATGGTGCCAACAGAGAGATGAGCTCCTAGCTTTTTAGAGGTTCACAACTAGAGGTCAAAGAGTAGGAGTTAGACCAAGACACAAAGTACAGAGGGTGTGGTAGGACCACCGAGGACAGGTCCATATGATAGGCCTTCCACCTCACAAAGAGCACCTTTGAGGTAGTTTCCACCACCTTCACCACGTGACAGTAGTGGTAGTGGGACACGTTGATACTATTATATTTATAGACATTTTATTTTGATCAGAGAGAGCCTGCAAGCTCGTTTTTATTTATGGATACATTTTGACATTGTACTATGATAGATTATTTAGAGCGATATATATATGATTTCGGTGGCTTCTGTATGATATGCAGTTCTATTTTATGGTGATGCATTGTTTCTATATGATTATGTTTCCTAGATGATGTATGTATATGTGTTATGGATTATTTTTTCTACATGTGATGAGTTTATGCAGTGTATAATGTTATGACGATTCTATATAATGTTATTTTATATATGATGGTTATATACATGTAATGTTTTCGTAAATACGCAATGAAGATGTTAATGCTCCTATTCGTATGAAATGCAATGTAACTATATGATATATTATAGAATGTATTCATATGTAGATTATCTAATATTTATGTTGTGTCACAAGACTTTATCATTATGTCAAAAAGGAGAATTGTTAGCACGAATGAATTCAGAATGTTAGTAAGAAATAACGAAGGTTGATTGATTGAAAAACATATGATCTTTGATATTTTTCCATATATGCTAAGCTTGATTTTTTATCATCATTGGGAGGGACATGACATAAATGGATAGTACACACCATGATATGATATAGACCATAGTGTACAAATTCATCCATCTGTGAAAAATAGACAGTCGTAGACAAGGAGTGTCTTAACTCATACTAAGGATAGGATTGCCCCAGTTTTCTTGTCTTGACAAACCACAAACAACAAACAAATAAAAGATGGGTCATGAGACATCATTTCTCCTATAAATCCTTCATAGGACATCCTTGAGAAAACTACTTACATGACTCAAAAACCAAAGTTAAAAATATAGTTGATAGACATCAGCCAAAGAAAAAAAGTCCCGAGACATCCTTGCTTCTCTAAATCCTCCAAGGGACATCCTTGAGAAAGCTAGTAACTGAACTTATGCACAAATCGATAAAAAGATAAGACAATAAGATATAAAGTCATAAAGCCAAATAAAATTATTTGTCAAAACTTGATCTTGTGGGATTGTTTGATTGTTTGATGTTTGACATAGCGTAATGTGAGGGATGACACATGCCGCATAAGACGTTGAGTCTAGTTTTGACTTGGTGAATATCTGTGTAAGGCATGACAAAGCCTGGTTTCAGAAATACACATAATATATATGACATTGGAGCCTGATGACGTTGATGCAACAAGCTACATGAGGCTATGATAATTTGATGACATCTATTGAAAATAAAGACATGTCTTGCTAAGACATAAGTAGATCACTTTGACAATGTGATTGATTTTGACTTGATGATAGTTTGAGATGTTCGCATTATTGATGCATGAATTGTTTTGATTCATTGACTAATTAAAATGTGTGTGTGTATATTGACTATGTATGACATGAAATGATATATCCTAAAGGACTGATCAATGCGGTCTCAAGGGGCTCATTGATTGATTAGCCTTTCCTACATTATATATGCAAAGACCTCGTAGTTCAACCAAAATTTAACTGACATGATTGACTGAAGATATGGACCTAAGCTGATGATATGCAACATGTGTGATAATGAATGTGATAAACCCTACTGGACTGACCAAGTGTAGTCTTGGGAGCTCATCAATTGATTAGCCTTGCCTACGTTGTACACGTAGAGACCTCATAGTTCGACACGACCAATGACTTTGAATGTACAAAGAGTCATGATTTTTAATGTGTGTGATACATGAAAAACCTAGATAGATAGACCTAATGCCTCGTGGGCACATCAACTAATGGCCTTGCCTACGTCCAGTCGTAGAGGCAACGTAGTTTGACTATGTCTACGACTGACTTAACATGACTGACTCTGACTCTATTTTTGGGATTTTCTAACATATTTTGATTTTTTTGTGTTTTTGAAGTTTTCTATTGTTTTTTTTTTTCAGACATTTTCTAATGGTGTAATGCTATGTACAAGGTCCTCATGGCACAAAACAAGGATTTTTCCCCAATCAGGAATTAAGACATGTGAGCTGGAGTGGGGAATATGAAAAAAATGGACTTTGATGTCAATCGTTGCAAGCAATGGATAGGATAACCATTTATTGTGAGGCATGGTCAAAAAGTCTAATTGGAATGATGGTAGATGAAAGAGCGAGTTTGACTACACATGGCGCCTGTTTGCTAGGTTTTCACCATGGTACTTATCCATAGTGCCACCGAAGTGGTTTTCAATATTGAACGTATTATTTCTCTTTACTATTTTGTTGATTTTCAATTTTTTTTGGTGTTACAAAGATGCTTGTTTGCCAACTTTTCATCAAGGTAACCACTTTTTTGTTTTTTCCATTTTTTTGTATTTTTCTGATTAAGACAAAGATTCTCAAAAGCTATGTATAGAACCTCTTCAAATGCAGGCTGTTGATTGGTGACAAAAGTGGCTCTCCTTCAGGGGTAGAGATTTGGTATGATCCTGATCCAAAATCTTCTTTGACAATATAAGGCCCTAACTAGTTAGGTTCAAACTTACCTGGATTTTCTCGTTAAGCTTGATTCTTGAGATTTTCCATTAAAACTAGGTCACCAATGTCAAAGAGTCTATTTAGAACTTTCCTATTATAGCTACGACAAAGATGATTCTGATATGCTTGTAAATGGTCTAGTGCTTTCTATCTTCGTTCATCCAGTAATTCTAGCTCTTGTAATCTAGATACATGGTACTCTCCATCATCAATGTGACCTTTCAAGGATACCCTCAAGGAAGGAATTTCAACCTCAATAGGTAAGATAGCTTCAAATCCGAATAAAAGGGAGTATGGAGTGGCGCCAGTGGGATTATGGATGCTTGTGTGGTAGGCCCATAAGGTAGGATTAACTTTTAGGTGCCAGTCATGACCAACGTCATTGACATTCTTTTTAAGGCTTCTAACAATGGTTTTATTAGATGCCTCGGCTTGGACATTACCTTGTGGGTAATATGGGGTGGAAAAATGATGTTTGATATGGAACTCTTCAAATATATGGCATACTTCTTGGTTTTTGAATGGGCAACCATTGTTTGTGATAATGGATTGGGGTACACCATACCAACAAATGATATAGTTTAAGATAAACTTGGATATTTGTGTGCCGGTGATGTAGGTCATGGGAATAGCTTCAATCCATTTGGTGAAGTATTCGGTGGTAGTTATGATGAGTTTATGGTCGTTGGATGATGGAGGGTGTATCTTACCTATGAGGTCAAGTACCCATTGGGAAAAGGGTCATGGTGATGTAATCAGACGAACCTCCTGTGTTGGTGCTCTTATCAAATCCCCATGTATCTGACACTATCTACATTTATTTACACATATATATGAGTCTTTTTCCATTGTAGGCCAATAATAATCTAATCTCATAATCTTATGGGCTAAAGCAGGACCACTCGAATGGGATTTGCATATACCCTTGTGCACCACTCGCAAGGTTATTTGTGCTTCTTTAGCATCAATACATCTCATTAGGGTGTTATCTAAGGTACGTCTATATAGGGTATCTCCGATGATGGTGTACTTAGCTGACTTACAGATAAAGGTTTGGTGTTGGTTATTTAACAGGTGTAGAGGTAAGGTTTGGTCATTTAGATAGTCGTATATGTCTTTGTACCAAGGGGAAGCAGGACCAACAATCGTACATACCATCACATAATCGAGGACATCATAGGTAGGGACCAATAGTTGTTCAACAAAAAATTCAAACTTAGGCACGTTGCTCGGAATATCCAATAAGGAACCAATGGTTGCCATAACATCTGCAACCTTGTTCTAAATATAGGGTATTTGTTGAATGGTAATGTCATCAAAGTACTACTTGAAACTATTGTCCATGTGCTTGTAGGGGGAAATTTTCTCATCCTTTGTCTCATAATCATCATTTACTTTCTTGACTACTAGCTGAGAATCACCAAAAACATGTAGACTCTTAATCTTGCACTGGGCTGCCATTCTTAGTCCTGTCACTAAGGCTTCATACTCTACTATGTTGTTGGTGCGAGGGAAAGAAATCCTGAATGATATAGGAATAGTATCGCCTTGAGGTGTAACAAATAAGATACTTGCTCCTGAACCACGATTTGTATGTGACCCATCAAAGTATAATATCCATTCAGTTCTAGTGTCAACTATGAATATAAATTCATGAGGAAAATCTGCCACTAAAGGATGGTCTGCCTTCATGGGTGCATCTGCTAACTTATCTGCAATAACCTTTACTTTTATAGCCTTCCTCTCCACATATTGGATGTCATACTCGCTACATATCATAACCCATTTAGCCAATCAACCTGTTAATGATGCTTTACTTAGGAGATATTTGAGGGGATCAATCTTTGTGACCAACATTATTTGGCGATTTAGCATATAGTGCCAAAGTTTTTGAGTAGAAAAGACTACCACAAGATAGGAACATTCTATGTTTCTTTAATTTAATTCATATCCTACCAAGGTACGACTGATGTAATACATTGCTCGTTCATGACCTTGATCATCATTTTGTGCGAGAAGAGCTCCTAGTGCAGATTGAGTTGTTGAAATGTATAGTATAAATGGTTTTCCATCTATAGGTGGCATTAAGACAGATGGAATGAGAAAATAATCCTTGATTTGTTGGAAAGCTTCCTGACATTTAGGTCTCCACACAAATGGTACTCCTTTTTTGAGTAAATGTTGAAATGGGTGTATTTTTTCTGCCAATTGTACAATGAAACGCCTGATGGACTGTAATCTTCCCTGTAGTGTTCTTAGTTGACCAATGCTGCCTGGAGGAGGAATTTCTATGATAGGTCTTACCTTCTCTGGATCTACTTCAATGCCACTTCTAGAAATGATATACCCTAGAAGTTTCCTTGATCTCACTCCAAAGACACACTTCTTTGGATTTAGCCTGAGATTGTAATTCTCTAGCCTCTGGAATATCTTGTCTAGAACCTTCAAATGATCTAACCTTGTTTTTGATTTAGCTATAATGTCATCTACATAATATTCCATGAGAGTATTTACAAAGTCATGGAAAATCATATTCATTGCTTGTTGATAGGTAACTCTTGCGTTCTTAAGCCCAAAAGGCATAACATTCCAATAGTATGTACTCCATGGACATGTGAAAGTTGTCTTGTGTTTGTCTTCATCTATGATTTTGATTTGGTTATATCCTGAGAAACCATCCATGAGGGATAGCATCTTGTATCCTGTTGTAAGATCTACTATCATGTCTATGTTCAACAAAGGGAAGTTATCTTTAGGACATGCCTTGTTGATGTGTCTAAAGTCTCAAATGTGGATGCCCCTAGTTGGTTTGGTCACTGGTACAAGATTTGAAATCTAGTCTACATAGTCTATAGTTCTTATAAATCCAACATCCAAGAGTTTCTTAAGCTTTTCCTTGACCAGTAGAGCAATCTATGGATGTATTTTTATTAACTTTTGTTTGACTGGCTTAATACTTGGCTGTAATGGTAGATGGTGCAATATTAGGTCTGGATCTAGCCCAGGCATGTCAGCGTATGACCATGCAAAGTTTATCTGTCTTTTTGTGAAGAAGTCTTGAAATTCTTGTTTTTCTATCCCTATCAATGATGCTACAAAGTATATGTTCTAAGGGTGTTCTTCTATGTTTATGTTGACTTGAATAGACTCTTCTACTAGCATTGGTGAATTTTCCTGTTCAACTAGGAGAATGTTTAAACCTCCATCCTTGGGTGCCCCAAAGAGGTTTTTTCCCTCAGATACGTCCTTTATTTTTATTGTTTCTTCATCCCAAGGCACCTTTCAGTTTTCACCTAGGCACTTGCCATTTTTCTCATTTTTCTTTTTATTTTCTTTTTTGCGACTAGAGGTGTAAATAGACTCCCCAAAATATGCTTTTTCATCCAAGTCTATGGTAAAACCAGCTTTATGATCCCCTCTTGGTATGCCTTGTCGAAGTCCCATGAACTCAGCTATTGCTTTGTCGTTCTTGAATGTGTCTAAGATGGGTGTACCCTGTTGATCCCAGTCAATAAATTTGAGATATATGAGAGGCATGTCATCACTAGAGTTATCAAAGGTGGAAGCTGACAAGGTGAATATAGAATGGTTGACATGGTCACAAAAGTTTTGGACTAACTCCTTCTTGTTTTTTTTCCTATGGGTAGGTAAAATCTTATGTGGGACTATTGTAAGGGCTAAGTCATCAGAAGATGGTTTGTTAGGTGCCCAAGATGCATGATCAAGGGTTTCCCAATAATAGTGCTTATTCCATTCTTCTTTGGACAAGGAATTCCTATGACAGGGAATAGATGGTTTTGGTAAGTTTTTTATCATTAGGTCCAATTATGCAAATAGATTATATATGTTCATGGTACTGGTAAAGGAAAGGGAATCCCATTCACAATCGCTTGATTCAAAAGATTCATTATAAACTAGGAGAAATGGTTTGTGAGATATTTGGATGTCTGCACAAGCACTCACTTCCTCTTGAAATGGTGATGAAGTACTAGGAAACCCAATTCTAAGTGATTGAAACCCTAGCCCTAGGTATTTCGGCCGTGACAAGACAATGATCGGTTCCATCCTTCCATTTTGATGCAGTCCTAACCCACTATGCCCATCATAGCCTTCGCTTTGCATCATCTTAAAGCCTTTCCCATATTGATCCTTAGCTATTTGAATAGACCGTGAAGGGTATTCATTGTCTTCTTGGTACAACCAGGACGTAATATCACCTTGATCCACAATTTCTTCACTTAACTCTCCCCATTTGGTCAATTTCATTGTAGGGGTAACATGAAATGTGACTACTGACTATCTTCTATCCGACATGGGTAGACCATATGCCTTAGGTGGAACTAGCTAACTGACACAGTATGATGCCTTCATGTAATATTCTCCACAACCCTTGTCTTGGATCTCGACCTTAGGAGTGGATGATGGTGGTTTTGAATGAAATGGACTTAGTAAGATGTGATGGGTCAACGTATAGGGATAAATTGGATGATGAAGCTTCTTGGTTAAATGGTACCTATCGTTGTCGAATTTCCCTTAGGCTTGTACAATATTGAAAATGATCTGGATCACCATCAATCGTGATCTTGGTGCCATTATACGGGAATTTCAGACATTGGTGATATGTTGAAGTTATGAATTTCATTGTGCATATCCAAGGTCTACCTAATAACCGGTTATACGAAAGGGTGAGATCCGAGACTTGGAAGTTGGTGTTCATAATTGTTGGGCCAATTCTGATAGGGAGTGTGACAACTCCTTTGGATGATCTTTCCTCATCATCGTAAGCCTTGATGACTATACTCTTAGAGGTTTCCACACATTATTCTAAGAATTCTAATGCCTTAAACCAATTTTAGGGTACACGAGTTCAAACCTACTCCTCCATATACCAAGACTCATCTGAATTTGGTATGATGGACTAGGACTTCAAGATGTAATGGGTCATTATGATCGATCTTTTCGGTTGAGTAATCCTATTGGGAAAATGTGGCATGATGTGAGTTGGTTAAATATCCCACCATTTCTTTGAAATGATTGACATCTAAGTTTGTAGGAACAGTCATTTTTTGTAAAGCTTTGTTGAGAATGGTTCGATGCTTAGGTGATAAAGTCAGTAGTTCCAAAATGGATATTTGTGTGTGGGTTTTACTCAATTGATCAAGGAGGTTGTACTTGAACTTGGAGGACTGTGTAGGTGGCTCAAAAGGACCTGAAAGAATTATATTAGTTTTGCATGTGTTTACAACACATTCTAGATGCTTCTTAATGATGATGGTATGGATGTTTTCATTTACAGCTCGAAGGTGATTTATGATCTTTCCTTTTCCATAATCATACTTGGTGTTTGCATAATTGGCTGATGGAGTATTCTTGGTTCCCAAACTAGAGGCCTTTCCTTTTTTATGGTCATGTAATGGGTCTGTGAAGACCTTATGATCACTGTTCTTGGTATTTTTCTACCCATTGACCTCTATGGTTCCGTTTTTAATAAAGTCTTGTATAATATTCTTCAGTTGTCGACATTGTTGTAGGTTGTGTCCTTTTGTTCAATGATAGTCACAATGGGCATTATCGTCCCACCATGAAGGTTTAAACTATCCAGGATCATACTCTCTTGGTTCCAAAGGTTTAATGAGATCATGTTTAATCAACTCTTTGAAAATTGTCTCAATTGGCTGCCCCAAAGGGGTAGATTCACATGTAGGAAATCTCCTTTGTGGTCATTGTTGTTGTGAATTTTGGACAAAATTTGTTGTTTGACTTAGACTATTCGTCATGTCTTGATTGGGGTTGTAACCTTTTATTGTGATAAATAGTCTCGTATGTATGGTTTTAGCATCAACAATGTTGTCATTCGTAACATTTTTGTTTCCAGACTATAATTTGTTTCTATCATTGGGTGTGTTTTGACGTTGAACCACTAGGTTTCTGCCTAGTACTTTTATTTCCCCTTTGTCAATAAGGCCCTTTTCAAGGATGATGCCCTTTTGTACCAAGTCTAGGAATGAATTACAACAATTTACCCTTAATTCACCTCTTAGTTTTGGATTGATGTTTTCAAGGAATATCGTGACCTTCTATTTTTCTGGTATTTCAACTAGACATCTGCTAGCTAGACTTCTCCGTCTCTGGAAGAAAGTGGTAAAATTTTCACCGTCTTCTTGTGTTGTGTGGCACAAGGTAGATATTGTTACTTCATTTTATATGTTAAAGGAAAAGTGTTCGACAAAATTCTCAGCTAATTCACCCCAGGATCATATGCCATATGGTAATTTAGAAAACAATTCCAGTGCTATCCCGATAAGGGTTTGTGGAAATAGTCTGATCAAGTATGTGGGGTAATATGATATATCCATGCATGTCATTGAGAATTATCTAATGTGTTCCAAATGATTCTTCTTCCCATTATACTTAGGCAAATTCAATATGATGTATCCATGGGGGAAGGCTATCATATAAAGCACTTTGTCAAATGGACATGGACATAGATCTTGTGCTGAAATAGTTTGTTTGCCTGACATAGACATGTTGTCCATCTGTTGTTGAAGCATTTGCATTTGGTTTTGAAGAACATCTACTTGTGTCAAGGACATGTTGTTTGCGTTGTTTGGATCAATGTAGGTGTTCTAAAATGTTGTGTTTTGTGATGGGTTATGAGTTGGCGAGGGAATATATCTCATTAGAATGTTCTAATTCACTGTGGGGATATTTCTTGTCTGAATGTTCTAATTTGGTATAGGAATTTTCCCTGTCTGAATGTTCTGATTGGATATAGGAATATTTCCTGTCTAAATGTTCTGATTTCGTATAGGAATATTCATGCCAACTTTGAATCTCTTACCAGTCGTGTTGGTGCCAAAGGGGTTTGATGAAGTGTCTCCCACAATAAACTATAAACCTTGTGTTATGTTGAATGGGGTTGTGTTTACAATTGACAATGTTTGAGTTGGTATGCCAATTGGTATTGTTGTAGTGATTTGGGGAATAGAAACACTTGACATCATAGTTTGTGTTTGTTGATAGACAGTTGTGGTTTTCCGTTTGACAGATGTGGCCCAAAAATACACATGCAACTTAGGATTTGACAATTACACTGCATTATCTAAACTATGTAAAACTAGACTTTGTTGATGAAAACTTGTGATGACTAAAATGACAGTTGCAACTCTCTAGGACAAATGCGGTTCTGAAAATGACATTTGTGAATTTTGTTGACATTTGTAGTTTTTCGAAGATGATTTTTTGTCTGACTCTATTTGATGATCAATTTTTTTGACGAATACAACAAAAACAATCACATAATACAATTTGTTTTCAGTTTGTAGTGATAGATCTATTAAAACCATAAAAATTTTACAACCTAGGCTTTTTTGGACAATACTTGATGAGTTCTTACTTGGATAAATCTAGCTACGCATATTCAAGGTGGATGACTAGTAGCTTGACCCCACTAGCTCCCCTCCATAAAACTCACTTATATGGGGCAAGCAAGCTACTGTACCCATGAAACTCCCATGGCATACATCTCATCTCCACACATGAACCCTAAATATGTAAGACGACTTCACAGGTCCAAACCTATTGCACCAACAAATAGAAAGGTTCTTGGAAAACTACAACAATTTGGCTTTTCAATTCGGGCACCGATTTAGAAGAGCCATGCGAGAGGTAATATCATCCCAGTTCTACAGAGGTTAGGCTTTTCAAGTTTTAAGATACCACAAGGGTACTACAAAGTCAAATGTTGGTCCGCTGGGATCCTCGTAATACTGAGCTTTCCTCGAATATTTAAATTTGTATACCAGTTGGGAGTTGCTGGCGATAAGCGCATAACTAGCTTTGAGTCATCTTGGGGTGAGTACTTTTTCCCACCAAGATAGGCCTAAGTTCTAGAGTCAGTAATCATTTCTCTTACACCCAAGATCACATAAATGCAAAATGAGAGAGGATACTTCGATATACCGAATCGGGGTTCTATCTAAACAATTCCATGCACGAAAAACACACGTTATTTTTAAACCCAAGCAATATTTTCTAAATTACCAAACAAAAATCTTTCCAAATAAAATTAACAAAGTCATTAGGTCCTACTGCAAACTGATCAGTAGTTCGTTTTGTGTCTTTGGCTTTCGTTCTGTAGAAAATATGCATTTTGGTTTTTATTTGGTCTTCTATCCTTTGTCCTACAAAATCTAAGTTACTCCTCTAAACACAATTGCAAACAAACATTAGCAAAAAAAATGAAATAACACAAAAAATGAAAACGCGAATGTACGAAAGTGAATAAAAAAGTACAAAAACTATTACCAGGTAGATGTGGATTTTCGAGCCATAGATGCAATGTGATGTTGATAGGAGGATGCAGTTTGTGTTGATAGTCGGACGCGGCACAAAATGTTGACAGTTGGATGCAGTACAAAATGGCAGATACGTTGCGGGATGTAGCAAATGTGGCTCGTGAATACATATGCGTCATTTATTTGATGGAATGTGATGTGTCATACGATAACCTGCAAAATAAAAAAAGGAAAGACATAAATTATTTCACGAATTTGAAGTGTGATTCACATCAAGTTCACCAAATGTAACATAGATTTTTTGGGGAATTTTGCTGCACAAATTAAGATGATCAAATCTAACAAATAATCTAAACAAAAAAAACAAAGAACGAGTAAATGAACATAAAACAATCAAAACAAACATATGAAAAGATGTCACTGAATATGCACCCACTTCTTTGAATTATCTCGATTATCCTTCTCCATTTTGTTGTATTAGTATTGTTTCCCTCAGATTTTTAGTATTGATGCAAGCATAACCTTGTTGAATGTCTAAGAAAAATACCAAAGATTAAGTTTTTTCTCAAAAGTGTTGATTTCGGGAGGAGAAATAATGATAATGACATGCCATTTTATAGATTTTGGGTTTTCAAACGATTGGCTCAGATTCAAAAGGGAGATTGATGGATGAGATTGATGAATGCCATGCGATGTGAGTTCTGTGTCAGTTAGAACACGAGTTAGAAAAGTTTGGAGGATAAAGATTAAATTAGAATGATAACTCAATCGTGTTTCAAGACCGTTCAAAAATAGAAAGAACACGAGTTCCAGATTAAGTAAACAATTTAATCTTTAGTTAAGAGTCTTCGAAAATAGAAGAAATAGACTTTGAATGACAAAGACAAAGTTAGAACTCAAAGAATAAAGAGTTCAAATGAACACATGAATTAATTAATTAAATAAAGATATTTAATTAATAAACGCATTCATGCATATGAGTTAGAACTAGTTAAATGACTAGTTGTGACAGAGAGTCCTCTCACAGAGATGATTAGATATCGAATCTGGAGATAATTGGCGGATTTAAAATAGATCTTGAGTCAAAAGGTGAGTGAATGATTAGTCAACTGAATGACAAAATAATGTGACATAAAGAATTAATAATGAATTAAATGTTAATTTAATTCAACATTCGAAATTGAAATGAATTTAATTAAATAAATAAAGATAATTTATTTAATTGACTGTTGAAAAGGATTAATTGAATAATTAAATAATAAATAATTTAATTAAGAAGGAAGAATTAATTAGTTAGTGACATAATTAAATAAACATGACTTATTTAATTAATCAGGTTGAATAAAGGTCATTATGAATTAATGAATTAATTAAAAGGGGTATTTAATTAATAGTGGAAATATGTGTTAGAAAGGTAATAAAATAATAAACATTATTTAATCATGACCATGGATATTAGAAAATTATGTTGAAAGTGATACTCGCAGGCCTAGACCAATTTTTAGTGTCTACAAGAATATTTTTTGGTACAATTTTTTTATTTTCCTCTTGTGGGATACTGACTGAAACATTAACTCTACTCTGTCTCCTTCCATACCATGCTTCATATTCAACAAATTGAACACCTTTGCTGATTATGAGATTCTTAGTTGTTGGATTGAAAAGTTTATATTCTTTGGATTCATCACTATAACTAACAAATATGCATTTCTCTCCTTTATTCTCAAGATTTCTTCTCAATTCATCAGGTACATGTGCATATGAAACACATCCAAAAACTCTCATATGTGATACATTGTTTTTCTTGCCAGTCCACACTTCTTTAGGGATGATATTCATGACACTTTTTGTCGGGCATCTGTTCATTATGTATGTTGCACATCATACAGCTTCAGCCCAAAATTCATTTGTCAAATGCTTGGCTTTCATCATTCTCCTAGCCATTTCCATTATCATTTTGTTCTTTCTCTCAGCTAGCCCATTCATTTGAGGAGTGTATCTTGTAGTAAACTGCTTGTGAATACCATGATCTTTGCATAAATTTAAAACCTCTCTTGAAACATATTCTCCTCTATTTGTTCTCAACACTTTAATAAAACGACCACTTTGTTTTTCAGAAAGAAATTTGAACTAACGGAAGAAATCAAACACTTCAATTTTTTTCTTTAAGAAATAAACCCATGTCTTCCTTGAATAATCATCTATGAAAGTTAGAAAGTAAAAACTACCACCTATTGAAGGTGTCTGCATTGGACCACAAAGATCTAAATGAACAATTTCTAAAGGGGATTTTGCTCTTGTTGATTTCCCTACTAGGAATGACTCTCTATGTTGCTTTCCTTGAATGCACCCTTCAAAAAATCTCTCAAGGTTTTCAATTAATGGTATTCCCTCTACCATACCCTTTCTATGAAGAAAATTCAAACCACCAAAATTTAGATGACCAAATCTTAAATTCCACAACTAGTTTTCATCTTTTACTTCCGCCTGAAATATAGTTCGAGTAATAGTTGATACCTCTTGTGCTTGTGCATAATTTATACTTAAATTTTGCTGAATTCTCAAAGGAAACATTCTGTTGTTTTTCATCTTAATCTTAGAAATTAACTGACTACTTGGGTATTTTTCTAAAATTATGCACAAATAATTTTTGAAAGTCACTCTATAACCTTTTTGAACTAATTGTCCTACACTCGTCAAATTTTGTTTCAGACCTGGCACGAAATACACATTAGAGATATATTTTTTCTCCCCCTGCTTGGTTAGAATATTAACATTTCCTTTTCCTTTAACTGGCACTTTGTTGTCATTACCCAAGGTGACATCAGACTTAATATTCTCATCTAGAAATGTAAATAACTCTAAATTTCTTGTCATATGATTACTACAACCTGAGTCTAAAAACCAAACTTCTTTTTCACTAGTTTGTGCTACATTACATGCTAGAAACATTGTGCTCTTATCTGGTCTTTGTTCCTAACTCTCTTTAGTAAAATTTTAATTTTTTCTACTCATATCATACTATTTATTCCTACACTAATTCATATAATGTCAAATTTTTTTACAATAATGGCATTGGACCTGAGATTTTTCATACCTTTTAGCTTGAGGTTGATTTTGAGATGGGTTTTGGCTGCTGCCTCTTCCACTTGAACTTGATGGGTTGTATCTTCCACCTTTGTTGAAACCTCTTTCTCTAAAATTTGATCTTCCTCTACCTCTTCCTTGGTTAATTGAAGCTTGTGACTTGAATGCATGCTCCAATGACATATTAGTTGTTCTATTGAGCTTGTGCTCATGAGAAATTAGTGAAGCATAAAACTCATCAACTGAATATTGGGTGAGGTCCTTTGTCTCCTCTATGGTTATTGCAATTGACTCAAATTTTGTGGGTAAGCACCTCAGAATATTCTCTACCACTTTGACATCTTCTAGTGTCTCTCCATGTGTTCTTATTTGGTTCACCAGCCCAATTGTCTGAGTGAAATATGAATCTACAGAGTCTCAAACTCTCTTCTCAGTATTTGTAACTTTGCAGTTTTAACTTTCTCCATTCCTTAATAAGAAATTTGTAGAATGTCCCATGCTTGCTTGGACCTAGTTGTAGCTGAGTTTCTTGGAAAAATACTTTCATGCACTCCTTGTAAAATAAAAAAGTGAGATTTTAAGTACTTCTTGTTGTCTTTCAGCAAGTATTCCTCTGCTTGAGTCAGAGCATTATATGCTACAACATCAGCTGGCTCTGGAAAACCATTTTCAACAAACTCCCATTAATCTTGTGAGCAGAACAAAGCTCTCATGGTGATAGACCAATAATCATAATTTTTCCCATTCAACCGAGGAATTTGTGGATTACTCAAGCTTGTGCTTCCAACCATGATTTTTAGACACTCTTAGACAAACTAGATATGGAGAACTTGCTTTGATAACACGTGAAGGAATAGAGGCAGAGACCATAAAATTTTACACAAAAAATATATCATAATCTTCAAGAAATTTTACCAAAACAATAATATAAAAGTCTGCTTCTATTGAGAAATTTCTAATTTCATCACCACACTAAAAATACAATCACACCAGTATTATATCAAATTCCATGACCACATAAAATTACAAAATTAAAGGCTAATCAATTTAGCTAAGTTGTAAAGTCCGAAAACAAAAATAATGTCCATTCGATATAAAGACAAGTCCTTTTGATTTAAATATTCATCCTTTTATCCTAGTTGTCCACCAAAACACATCCCAATAACCATCGCCATCAATCAAGCCAAAAACCACAATACTATGGATGAGAGAGAAAGGTCACGTGGTATCGCGGTGAACACCGCTCCACTGCGAGGGGGTGTGAACGAGACTATGGGGCCATAGTTACTGCATTAACATGGTTATACAAACTACAGGTCACGGGATGGCAGTGAGTACGACACCACCGTGGACACTTATGATGAAGATCGTGAGACAACGATAGAAAAGCTCTGGCGGTTAACCGCTCAATTGTAGACAACAAGAAGTGAGGCCACGGTAATGTAAGGAGAACCAAGTGAGGAAACCGCAAGACCATGGACTGCATGAAGTTGGGCCATGCTATTGCAGTGGAAACTGTCATACCGTGAGCAAGAATGTTTGTTGGCGTGATCACGCGATGGAGGCCAATTTCGCACACGGGAAGATTGGGTGAAATCCCAACAATCTTCTCCTTCTTCTAAGTTTCCATAGTAGTGCAAAATCCCCAAGAATGTTTTTCCAGAATCCCCAAAGAAAATTCATGGCCAAGAAAGAAAAACAAGATTAGTTTCTCCAAAAATTACCAAAAGCCCATGTCCCAGTTAACTCTAACTAATTTTATTTATTAGTTTCCTTCCAATTCATAACAATATCCACTCTTGAATTTAATTAATTTATTTTCTTTTAATTTATCTCCATTACTCTCAACTTCTATTATGTTATTATTTTTACAATTTTCACCTTGCCAAATAGTTTGCACTCAAAATAAATTCAACTATTATGTATTTAATTAATTAATTGAATCCCTTCATTTAAAATTTCTTGTATAGTAAAATAATTAACATATTTATTTATTTATTTCTTTATTAAGCTATAAGTTTTAATTTATTTAAATTAAACAAAACATTCATAATATTTATAAAAATTACAAATTATATTAAAATATTCATTTAAAATTATTGAATACCTTTATCCAGAATACTCTTTCATTAAATATAAAATCCATCAAAGCCTCAATCAAGAAAATCACATAAATGGACCGTACACCCAATAGTACATGACTGGAAGGCGAAATGGAAGGTAAATGACAACAACATCGACAAGATGACTTAGACTGACCACACAATAGGGAAGAATAACAAACACTCATCCTTGTCAAGGATGATGGCCCATGTGGGGAACCCAATGCTATATTGGAATCAAAAAACTCCATTGTGATTAAGGCACACTCAAACCCAACAATCCAGGTGGATTCAATGTCTTGTACCTGCAATTTACAACAAATGACAAGGTCAAATGTGTATAAATTCATTCAATTCCACCTTTGTTCATTTATACTTTTTTCTTGTATATGTAGAGGCAATTTTTTTTTTTTTGATTGATTTCTCTTATTATATGATACTTTCCTCTTTGCTTTCTCATTTGCTAGGTTTTCTTGTAACTTTTCTATTTTAATCTACAACACTTTTTTCTCTTTCTTTCTTTAGAAATTATGTGTACACCAGTTCATTGTTATTTTTTAATAGGTTAATTTTGTTAGAATTTTTGTATCTAAAATATCCAATTGGAAACTACTCACCTAAAATTTAGAATGATCCATCTGATTCTTTATTTTATTTTGAACTGCAGGAGCAAAAAACTTGTACTCCATGATTTATTTATTTGGGTCAAATGTGGGTAATACCCTGGTTGTTGCAGGCTCTAAAGTTATAGTATACATAACCCCTATCAGTTACTTCCTTTCTTTTTTATACATTTATAATTTCTTTTTAAACTCATCATTGTAATGAAAACCTAGGACCACATACGTAATGGAATGTGTGAATGGAAAAGGAGTACTTGCAATGATGGGAACATATCTAATTATATGAGACTAAGCATGAGCCAAGGATTAGCCATTATTGTTACAATCACACTAACTAGAGGAGTACCTTGGAAATAACTTCTTTAGGGTGTAAATTAAGGTAGTTGTCTTGGTAGTTAGACCTGTCATAATCCTTTGCCTCTTCAGAATGCCTTGAACATTGGGTGTCTATGTAGTATCTTATATTTTTGGCCTCCTACATTTAATTTTTTATAATAGCACAAGTTGACCACTACTAGTACTACTACCCATACCATCACCACCAATGAAAGTACTAGTTGCACTAGATTCTCCACCATGTCCTAGTTGTGATTGTATCTAAACATGAGGAATTGAAGTTCTAACAAAATGAATTGTTTCACCTCTACTTGTATGCCCTTGGGATTTTTGATCAACTCCAATGCCTACCTCTATTTGCACCCAAATTCCTTGTCCTTTGGAACCCAAACCACCACCTTCATAACCCATTTTTTCGGCTATGGCTGCTCCTAAAGTATATGTTCTTTATGGTCTCACTTAAACCATGTTTAGCTTTGCTAGAATATTGTAGACTTTTTTTTTTCCTTATGACTATCATCATCTGGTTCATGATCATCAATAGTTTGTTGAACTTTAGAGGGATGCTCTTTATCCCAAAAATTTCTAAACTCATAATCTTCTTGGATCTCTTCAAATGTTGCACAAGTTTTTGGTTCACCTAGATACTTCCTCATAGACCAAAAGGAAATAATTTTTTATTGTGTCCAATGTTATTTTTTACAGGCCCTTATTAGAGAATCTAATATTTTTACTAAAGTAGATGGTTAATCACCTTTGCATAAAAATTGGTGTACCTACTGATTTGGTTCTATGCTACTCTCTATTGGTGCAATGCCATAATTTTTGCTAACAACTATTCAACAGAAATACCTTTCTTAGCAATAGTTTCCTCCATTTGAATTTTGACCTCATTCTAAGAATATTTTATTTTCAAGTTTTCAAGAAAAGGTTTACTTTGATGTTGAATTCTACTAGCAAAATTCTTATTGGCCACAATCCTTGATTTAATGGTGTCACATGGATCATACTTCCAATGAGAGACAACATAAATTTTTTTTTTTTCAAAAGTTCATGTACCACACTAAATTATTTTCTCTTAAATGTGAACCCTCCAAATGAAAAATTAAAAGAAGGAAATATGCTCTTATTTTGTTGATTGACAAAGTATAGTTGATCAATACTCTTTATCTACCATACATATTCCAATACAAAAACCCTTTCTATCACATGTAATGGAAGTTTTTATGGCTCTACTCTTGATCCATAAAATATTAACACATATATTCTTCCATTAAGTACCAATCAACCTATTTTATTTTTCATCCTAATTGAATGTAATCTCTACAAGACATAGACAATCTAGGCATTAGAGTATTTATAATTGCTTGATACAATGGAGCCAAAAATTAGTCTACAAAATGATTGTAGTTCCTTCAAGTATCATGCATCATTATATTAGTTATCCAATCATATACTAGATCCATTTCTTTTCCTCGGTATTTGTATAGAGATGAACCTAAATCTTATTGGTCAGATACATTCCACTAAATTTGAATAGAAAAAAATAGCACAAGTAAGTTGTGAACCTAAATGTACTAGTGAAACTCCTTTTAAAAATTAAAAAACTTTTTATGCATGGATTCTATAATGTGATCTAGAAATTTATATTTGATAGGTTGCTTAACATGATGGATATTAAATACCATTTCAAGGAGGCTTGCACCCACTTCCCAATTGCTATCCAGTCCGAGGAAAAATGCTAGCATGGAAATAGTATTCTTATCGGATGATTTAAAAATTTCTTATTTATAAGGAGGCCTATGATTAGTTTGGAATAAGTTTTTTATTAAGGGAAAAACTGGTTTTGATGGGACCTGAAACCCAATACAAGAAGGTTTTGAAGGGACCTAAACCCCTTTACAATGCAAAGAAGCTACAAGAAAAATAATTAGTAAAAAATCTATAGCCCAATAGCATCAACCATACATAGATATTGAAATCTACTCAAGTTGCAACAAACATAATTTGAAGGGATATTAAACCCTTTACAACTAGGTTTTAACCAAATAAGATGATCAAAGACATCGAAAAAAATCTAGTTTTTTCAGGGACCAAAAACCCAATAGTCTATAACCACCACAACACAAAAAACCAACTGCTCAATGTATCACTAAGCCAAAAAAAAAGAGGGTGGAAAGAGATCCCTTTCATAACCAACAAAACATAAGGAAAGATAGAGTACACAGAAGAATTAAAACACTTATTAAACCAGAAAGCCAACTCAATCTCCACCTCAAAAGGAGAGAGTTCCCCTGTATTGGAGTGGATGTCATGACCAATTTTTCCACTATAGATTGAAAACTCCAGCAACCTCAACCTCCACCTCTATAAGAAAATTTTCTACCTTAAAGGATCAACAATTAAGGAAATGAGAAAATTTTAATCCCCAGTTCCACTGCGATAAGAGAAGAATCCACCTCAATGAGATCTGAGGAGAAAGCCAACACTTCAGAAAAACAAGTAGTCCTACCATCCTTTGGTGAAACCAACAACAAAAAGGATGCCAACATCTCCCCAACTAATAGGTGCAGAAATAAGCACAACCCATCCAAAAAAAATAACCCTTCCAAAATAAACTCAAGAAGAGCAACAAGGAGAACCTTCAAGAGGCCACTAAGAAATATTAAGAAAATACAAATTAGCTTAACTTCCAATAAGAGAACCATCTGCCGATCAACCATTGAACTCCACAACAAAAAAGAGCAAGGGTGAACCAAGCAAGAAAAATAGCAGAAAAAACTGCCAGAACTCCATGAAACAATAGCCAAAAAGCTACATCAAAGAAAGGAGTCAAACCTATTGGTTATTTTTAATGAGCCAAACTTGTCTCATTAGTTATCTATGAATTTTGTAGATTCAATTGTCAATGACTATGAAGGATTGGCCAATGAATAGGTGAAAGCTTTATAGGATTTCCCTTTGCACTTTGGGCTCTGCAAAACTTGAGAGTGTGATCCCTATAATGCATTTTTAGATACTCTTGTGCCAATTATCAGATACATTGTAATTCTAATAGATAATACCCCTTTAATTTCTTAACAGATGGAACACCTTAAAGATCTAGCTAATCCTCATGGAAGCATCTCAGTAAAACATGAGAAAATGTTATAAATTCAACTTGACATACATTCACATAGAAAATAGATTTGAAATTGATTTTGAAATTAGTTGCTATGAAAGATCTAGGAAATTGTAACAAAACATGACCAGTGCCTTATCCTAGGGTGGATAATTCTACATCTCATAATTGGAAACATGTAACAATAGTATTCCTATCATAAAAAATCCTACCAATGATGCCTTAAACCATTAATACTAGAAACTTAACCAACAATACTTAATTATCCATGCATACATTCACATAAACCTTCATTCATGTTAATATAGATTCAATTCATTCTTTGAAAAAGCATAATAACCATGGATAAACATTCATGAAAAGATAAGAAGATGAATAGAAGTAATCTTTGATTCCTTTGTATGCATAATCTATACGATGTATACATTGGAGAATGTTGTCCTTGAATTTTTTACCATTTATATGCTAAAATATGACAGTACTGTTACAATATTCACCATTACAAGACTCAAAAGACTCTTAGAAACTAGAAGAGACTCATATAATATTATTTAGGACTGGTTACAAAACTTCTCTAAGATCAATCCACTAACAACCCAATACAATTGACTTTGAATTCTCTTTCATAAGAACAAGGGAGAAAAAAATGCTTTGGGCCAAATTGTACACATGTCATTTTTCATTTGACATTAAAATTTACACTCAAAGGCCATTGTATTTGCCTAGATTCAAGGGAGATGTTCACATAAGACAAAAACCATTTCTCATTTTTTGATGAAGATTCTCCCACCTTTTAGAAGGTTGTTAGTCGGTGCAGATTATTCTTTCCATGATCTATGCACTTGGTCCACATGCCCCAAAACTTGTAGATGAAAAGAATGAAATAGAAAATGAAGAAATACACCAAATAACTTCCATGTCCACATTTCATGTCATCAATTTTTAATTGGAGAAGATACAATATCTGGATGTTGATGTAACTAAGCCCTAATCTATACTAGGCCATGTATTATACTTCTCCTTTTGTAACCTTTATTTTTATAGACATAAGACCAAAATTTTCAATCACCATTCATAATTGTAGCAACATATAAGTCCAAGATTTCAACATATTTGGACTTCCATAGCTCAAATTATTCCTGAGTAGGCCAATCAAACCCCATAATCTCATCAAAAAAAAAATGTATGGGTTGTATTTGATGACCACCTAGTTTTCCTCCTGGTCAAACTCTTCAAGGAAGGTTTTTGTATTGGTAAGATTATCCATACTTCTTGAAATTTGCACATCCACCACATCATAGATTAATTTGGATTGGGTGGATATCACTTTACCTGCTTAGTCCTTCCATTCTTATAAGGTTTTAACTTCACCATTTTCATCTAAGATATCTAGAACTAAATTGAATCTCCACTCATCAAATTTCTTGACCAACTCCCTGATCTTCATTTCTAGAGGCTCAATCAACCTTTGAGGTTCCTTTATTGCATTCAAAAACTTAAGGGTTAGGACAATGTTGGAAGGATTTTGAGAATCATGTGTTGACCCAATGGATATATCTCTCAGTATTTATGCCCTAGGGATCCATTTATCCATTAATGGGATAGCAACCTATTTATCCCTATCAAAGCCTCTTATTACATTGAAAATGGAAGAATAATTGGAATGGATGCAAATCAATCTGCTATCAATCCCCTTATTTAGATGCTTTAGTACTCCTATCAAATTCTTCAAATTTCTTACATGAATCAACTCATCAGATTGTTGACATCTCTCCTCCAAAGTCTTAAGTTTCTCTATCGAATCATCCTCGGTGATCTCCTCAATTCGATGTGCATCTGAAGTACTTGGAGCTATCTGTGTAATTGGAACATCCTCAAAATCCAGAGGTATAACCTCAGTTGGGATTGTAGATGGTGAAAGAATGGGAGAAGGGGGGAGGAAAAATAATATCTTGTGATGATGTTGGCTGTAGTGACTAGAACTTTTCCTTCCATAAGACCATTTGTAATTGTATTTCTACAATTTTATATTGTTTCACATTGGATTTAACCACTATGTCATTGTGTTATGTTCTAAAATTGTCCCTCTCCTCAATCAAGGACTCAAATATGGATTTAGTAAACTTAACTACATTGACACTCAGAGTACCTACTTCCATAGTTGAGGTTTCTGATACTCTTTTGGTGATTAACCCTCATCTAACTCTTGGATTTGGTCCTACAACCTTTGGCTTCTTGGTGCTTGGAGCTAAGGCCCAAATGGCTAGTGTGTCCCATTGGGAGATGAAGTTTGATCCTTGTAGGGTCAAAGTAACCTCTTTCTCTGTGCTAAACATGGGATCATCATGTCTTTTCACCATGTCAAATATTATGGCTGATGCCAAATCCTATTTTGGTAATAGTATTACCCCTCTTCCCGGCCAATTATTTTCCTTTAGTTGTAGTGATGTTTAGATAATTGGTCCTCATTTCATTGTGGACCTCAATTTCAATATTTTTTTATGGTAATTCAAGGCTTTTACTTTCCTTCTTCTAAATTTCCATCACATACTCATTTTTCATTGCCCTCCACATATATTCTTAGAATGCTTGTGTTTTGACAAAGGAATCATCATCCATGAATCTTGTAGTGTCCCTCTAGATGACATTATTGTTTCTGTTGCTTTTGACTGGTTTTTAGTCATTTAGTTTCCTTTGAGACTATATTATATTATTACACTATGTCATGGATGTTATGTTAGTTGCTATACTCTATAGATGATACACTTGACTTTATGATCATCTGGTTATTTTTGTGTGATGACATTATTATGGTTATGTGTGTATTGTGGTATATGCAGTTTTTGAATGTTAAGGATGTTATTTTGACGAAATTGATGTTTTGATATAATGATTCATATCAGTCCAGGTGAAGGAGACAGTGTAGCATTACACACTCATGAGTACCCTGCTACGCTGTGACTCTTCTTCACGGTGTGTTTTCTGATATATGTGTTGATATGGTTGATAGTGTTGTTTGATGCAACTTACAAGTACAAGCATTGAATCCACCTGCTTCATCATCTCGGAGCATGCCAAGGACCAATACTAATATTTTGATGAGAGATAGTGTCTGGTCCTTTGTCATGAACCATCGTTCAGGAAATAATGAGTACCATTTGTTACCCATTTATTTTTGGTTGGCATTCCTCCCGTGATGTCATTTGTTACCCCATTATGTCGTTCATTTGATGGTTATGTTTGAGATTGTTTTATTTTATTGGTTAAATTATCTAACTTGCAAGTATCGAATTTAACTGTGATTAATTGTAATATTAGATTTAAAGGATATGTTTGATTGCATTTAAATTGAAATTTTATTTTAAATGTTAGAAGATTTAATTTATTAAAGATTATTGAAAAATAGAATATTATTGAAGGCTAATTAAATTTAATTGCTTAAGTTTGTGAAACTTGAATGTTTTCAACATTGATAATTTTAAATAAATTGTTGTGAATGGAATTTGCACAATATCTTGAATTAGAACTGGTCATTTAGAAATTGTAACTTGTTGATTTAAATAGTTTTAACTGTTTGATTGAATTTGAGGACATGAAATCTATCAGTTAAGCTGTGTGAATCACATTTTAATTAAAAATTAACGATAAAAAATGGTATGCAATTTTCTTTACGAAAAAAAATAGTTTTGTAAGGAATTTTTTCTTTCTCTCATGACAATATTCTAGAAGGGGTTTTTATCTCTATTTTTTGGGTTCTTGGTGGAAATTTTTTGGAGATTAACAATTCAAAGGATTTTCTCATGCTGAGAAAGTTTCATTGTCTGAATTATTGGGTTTAGCTTCATCGTCGTTCGAATCTGGAAAAGAATCTCAGGTTTTCTTCTTGGAATTCTAGTTTGTTCTTGAATTTTAACTTGAAAAGGATATGTTGTATGTTTTTTTTTAGTATGTTGTGAGATCTTGTTCAAAAATTGCACAAAACATTTAAAATGAAACATTAATGGTTAGTTCAATATATTTCAAGAGAAAATATGTCGAGATAAGAAGATAAAAAAAAAATGAAACCCATTTTGAAACCGGGAATTCTACAATAAACCACAAAAACCTTATGGTTGTTTTGTGTTAGAATTAATAATCATTGTTGTTGAATGTATATGGTTTAAGAACCTTAAAAATTACCTTTTTCTTGTATTCTTACACATGCATTCCTTCAAGCTTCTGTTTATGCCTCTATCTTCATCGTTTCTTTTCATTTCCTTGGCTTTTCTTATTTGCACGATCATTCTGATGCAGTCACGCCAATTAGCTAATGTTTCCAGATCAACTCTTCGGACTTCCTTATGGTGTTAAGTGGTTTATCTTTCCTTGTTAAATCTCTTTATATTGTCATTCCTTTAATGGTGGTTTCTAGTGGTTTTCTATATTTGTGGCGGCATGTTGGCGTCTATTTTTCTTATGCATACCTTGTTTGGGGTCTTGAGTTTCAAACACGTTATTTCTTTATCTTCATGGTTCTTAGCTATGCTTAATTCAGGATTCTCTTGATTGTGAAAAGTTTGTCCATATATTTGATTGATAAATCTATTAGTTTTCTTTCTTGTTCCATTC